>JANTCA010003958.1:0-10475 GCA_024741275.1 Chironex yamaguchii | reverse complement strand
ACACATTACAACGCACTATCTATCGCATATCGCACATACCGCTATTTTTATCACATATTACACAGTACTATTTTAATCGCATATCACATATTACAACGCACTATTTTTATCTCATATCACAAATTATACAGCACTGTTTTAATTACATAACACATATCACATAGCACCACTTTTATTGATATCACACATGACAAAGCACTATTTTAATCGCATATCACATATTACCAAGCACTATTTTAATTACATATCACACATTACAAACCACAATTTTTATCGCATCTAACACATTAGATTGTACTACTTTTATCGCACATCACACATTGCAACGCACTATTTTAATAGCATATCACAAATTACACACCATTGTTTTAATAGGATATCACACATTACAAAGCAAACTTTTAATAACATATCACACATTACAACATACTATTTTAATCTCATATCACACATTACAACGCACTATTCTAATTACAAATCGCAGATTAGACAAGTAATACTTTAATCGCAATCACACATTACAACGCACTATTTTAGCCACATAGCGCACGTTACTTAGCACCATTTTAGTCATATTTCACATATTATATAGTACTATTTTAATCTGTTATCACACATTACAACACACTATATGAGCAGAATCATATCTGGAGCCCGTAGATGAGAGTATTATATTGCCAACCAGCATCAGGGAAGTGGAGTACAAAGCCGTGAGGGGAATCTTAAACAATTTTTAAAATACAACACAAAAACAAGAAACAAAAAGCCCAGAGTGATAAAAGATGCGAACAATCTCATGCCAATTAGAGAGTTCCCAGCAAACAAGACAATACATACCCAAATTGATAACGATCGATCCCGACTTCCAATGGCACAACAAGCGTATTGCTATTAAAGAAAAACAAAGTTTAACGTTACCAATCAAGAATCATTACTTATATCAATGTCTCTTACATTATCATGCATTACTGACAAGCGGCTTTCAATTAAGCCATTGGTACTTCTGCAATAAGCACTAATAACCCTCAGCAGCTCAATGAGACCACTTTAGTTACCATCATCACCAGGAGTTCCTGTTGCCAGTATTAGTATTGGCAACCCTTCCGGCAATGACCTTCCATAAAGAATGCTCCTGTGACATTTGTTCGGTAGCTGTCTCCACTTCCAAAAAGTGGTCTATTTATATTGTAAGACTCTATCATTGTCCCATTACGCTTTTTAAAATACTGTTCATTGGCCTGCAACACATCACACCCTTTATAACTGAGGACGGTAGAAACAATGGTGAAACTATGGGGAAAATGAGTTCCAGGGGCCGCCTCAACAGAGAAAGATATTTCTCGAACCTGACAGCAAAACTGTAAAATTCGCTTTGCTTCATTTGTGACGAAGAGGACATAATTTATTGTTACTCCTAGTTATTACCACACATACAAATTTTGACAATATAACTGGCATTCATAGCTTAGACAATATTAAAAATGTAGTCCGGTTGTCCATTACAGTGACTTCCCTTCTGTTTTGATCATTATATCATCATGTCAAGCAGATGAGTCTAGGGCTTCCATAAATCGTCATGAATGCATATGGAAGAACATGTCCTTCGTAGGTTGGTCCCCCACTAGACAGATCAAAAGTTACTTATATCAGCAGTCAGAAATGATTGGCCAGGAAATCCTTGCGGTAGTTCCCTGAGCTGCAAACCCAACATAGTAAATATCAGGTTTAAGGCTTCACTGGTTATTTGATTTAATCAACTTCTTGCTCCTTTTACAATTCTAATCTGTCTATAATTTTCTGCAAAGTGCACAAATTGTGCTCAATGGATGCCTTTTGGGCACAAACAAGCTTCTTGTATGCACACCAAACATTCAAGTACACGACTTGCAATCCATGATGAATGATTCATAATATTTTTTGACTATTTTTGTTTAGCTGTTTGGCTCAGAAGGGGTATTAAACCTGCAATATGAGTTTGAGGGTCTGGGGGTTGCTCGCCATAACTTTAATTTTCTACGTAAACCGTCTCTACTCTCTAAATCATGTTTTATGCTACAAAATACAAATTCTAACGATAACTACCCAGGTAACTTTGAGCTTTTGTCTGATTATGTAAATGTGAAAATGATGGAAAGGAAGACAAGATATTCATCTTTTTTGGAAAAATATTAAAATACAATCGTTTCAAAAGCACAAGCATATGCATATGCGTCACGATGGTTGGAGGTGATGCCAAGAAATCAAATAAAAAGCCAAATTACCTTACCTTTCGTTTCATGGCATCTTCTGCGGTTGGCATCTTAAACAGCCGCGAATTGAATCTCTAAAAAAAATAAAAAACAACCAAAAAGGAAGATTACGCTTGAAGATGGGTTGTTTAGTATTTTTAGGTTTCCATTGGTCGAATGATCAATAGCATATGGTCAGTCCAAGATGTATGAGACTTCTGTAGTCCTTTATTGCGCACCTTAGGGAACGGAAGTGGAACTTCATTCCCCAACTCACGAGGAGGAGAAACAAGGGCAACTGAAGAGTAGCGTTGGGTTGTCAACCAGAGGGGAGACGCGCAATCGGGCGCCCCAAGACCACCTGGCAGAGAAGGAACGAAGACAGAAAGAATGGTCCTCCTTGAACGACGTGAGAGACACGGCGGAAGACTGAGCCGGTTGAGAGACAATATTGCAGTCTTATGCGTCTCGTTGCGCGACGAGCGCTACTTTAGATCTCATGCGCCTAAATAGATCGATGCATCCAACGAATGCAGGTCATATGCATATCCTATGTTAAATCTATACTCTAAGTGTCAAAGTTGTACACAAAAGTAGACGAAGTATAATCATCACTGACATAAACAGACTATAATTAACATCAAAGTTGATCAGAATGACACATTCTTTCAACTTACAACGCACGTTATGGCTTTCCTGTGTCCGACAAAATCCATCCTTGCTTTCCAACCATCCCTCTCGATTATCTTGGCTACTGGGCCACCATTATTCATCGCATGAGCTGACACGACATACTGACCGTCAGGCGACCAGTCTAGTCTTAGGACATGAGTTGTACCTCCACACTCGTCAAATGGCTCAGTGATCTCGGACTCCAATTGCCAGTCAGAAATACGCCAAACTTTTAAAGTTTTGTCATCGGACTGAGGATAAACGAAGGGTCAAAACTCAGCCACTACGTATTACTAAAAGCATGCAAATATGGCAGTAAAATTCAAAAGGAAAAAAGGGGCATTGGACAAAGCAGGAATCCAGTCAAATAGCTATCAGGGAGTGCTCGTCTTGGTGCGACAGAAAATGTAACTAAGAATTTCAATAAATGAGCTTTTGCCAGTGAGAAGTCCTTCTCTGGAAAAAAATCTACTCTTGAAATAAAAAGACGCCTTAACTGACCTATATACTGAAAACATGAAATAGATAAGACTCTAAAGTGCAAAACGTGTATTTTGTGCCACTCAAAGTTTCTACGATTCAGTTTGTAACACAAGGTAAGTTAAAAACCATAAGCCTAAGCACGGTCAACGCATTTCTACTGTTAGACAATGTGTGAGAATTTCCATTTCACCAACAAAGTCCCACAGGTGCCAGTATTTATCTAAAAATTCATCTAAAATTAGTAGAATGATTTTCAGAATGCAAAAATTTAGAGAAGAGTAGAAAACCGACCTTTTTTCAAGTCAAAATCAAGACATACTGATGTTGACAATTGTTAGGAATAACTTTAAAAACGGAATATAATTACACCTATTTCAATAAACAACGTTTCGGCTGGACGTAGCTCGATTTTGGGGGCTACTGTTACCAAGAGTTATCTTGAAGGATCACATAGACACATACGCACGTGCATATTAGGAATATCAAAACCTAACGGAAATAAGTTTATTGATACGCTTATCCCAGGAGATGACCAAACATCTTCTATCTGAAGCGTCTTTGCAACATACCCTTCGACGTATGCCATTTGAACTGAACCAGGTCAACTTGGTGCTCAGAAGAAGTGATATTTAGTGTTTATTTATCCTTTTCTAAAACTACTCACATACTAAGTACACTTTCAAGAAAAGGACACAGTCAAAAGGGCAAATATTAAAAGAATTGAACAATCTTTTTGTGGTACCAAACATAATAATCGCCTTAAAAAAGTTGCGATCAAAACATACTTAAAATCTTTATTCGTCTGACACTCTTCATAGCATTCACTAGAAGCCAGTACAAATGAGAAAAGAAACCAGTACTCTGTAAACAGAAAAAGTTCGTTTTTCACTTGGACTCTTCCAATAATGCTTTGTTTCTTCATTTCCTCTTTGTCTTTTTTCTTTTTTGCTTATGATTGGCAAGTTTTGACACGTTTCTTATCAAAAAGTTAACAATCGGCTATACTTTCCTTTCTGACTGTTTACACTCTGAAGAGTATGAGACGAAAAAAGTTTTTTATATGTTTTTACAACAATCTCGCAAATTTTCAAGGTAATTTTCAAATATCAAAACTCTTAGAATCAATTCTACTTCAATTCAATTAGCAATGTATCCAAGGAAGCCAAGGGTATTGGTTGTTTGTAATTTTTCAGTGTATATTTTCTGCGTCTCTTAAAGCATAATGAGATCTTTGCTAAAGCATTTTATATCTATTCCTTATTTACGCAGTCTTCAAAAGTTTTACTTGTTTCTTTGCTTGACCATATACATACTCACACATGTACCAATTTATACATTTATCAAAACTTTCCTCGTTTCTCTACCTTATTTTGTACATATTTATCAAGTATCGAAATGATTAAACATAGTTTATACCTGAGATGCAAAATATTTTCCCACTGGGTCCCACGTTACACCTTTGACCAAACCTCGATGTGTTTTAAGAGTGGTAATGATTTCTGAAGAAAAAAAAGCAAACGCACACGAAATTAGCATCATATTTGTAGATTTAACAACTCTTAAAACGTGATGATGATTGATGCTGGATTCGATGTCAGAGCTGTCAGCTGCAAGCACTTTGAAGTACGCGTATGCTTTCTTCTTACCCTTCCTTAGAGGAGAAAACAATTTATTTGCAAATTACCATTTACCTAAATTAGTGGGCAATAGTAGTGGACAAGATGCTATATAGTAAAAAGCAAAGAAGTCCTGCCACTGGATTTGTTTACACTTGTTTACTGTATGCGACACAAGGATGAGTAAGAAAGCTCTGAACTTTTATTATCCGATCTTATGCTGGAATAAACAAAATCAATCTCATAGCATCACCCAAGGCAAACTCCCCGCCTCATCACCTACAGATAATTATTATTGCCAATACTTCATTTAGCTGTTATAAAACTGAAGATGGTATTCACATTGAATACAGGAGTGCTATAATGCAAATTTCCAACCGGTCTTCCTGACTTGCTTTGTCTGTAAACGAGAAGGAACTTAAGTTTCCTACCTGGGAACCGCAAACAATTCCAGATTATAACTGTATTATCAACACTTCCAGAAGCAAGAAAACATTCATCTGGTGACCAAGAAAGATCCAGAACATCTACGGTTCATGAAAAATAAAATGGTAACGTCACTTAAACTAGAGAATTGAATCACTTTTGTATTACATATTTACATTATACCTCAAACCAGGATGCAGCTACTTTCAAGAGGGATCCGATGAGCTGGACGTGTGACCATCATACGCATTAGCAAATACCGAAACTTAAGTTCCACCCCGACAGAAGAGCTTAGTATAACGAGCTGAAACAAAAAAGCAAGGGGGGGGCTTCTATCATTGTCTCTCCTCTGACTTAAGGCAACCTCCGTAATTTGATGAGTGTACACTGAAATTAACATTAGCTGCTTCCTAAGCATAATGGCTTTAAATGCTTTAACATTTCCTTCATGTTTATTTGTAGATATATTCCTGACAGAAAGATCCACCTTATAGCCTTTGCAAATAAAGGGGGCTCAGACGTCAACTGAGGGAGTCTGTAGGGGAGGTTGATGGTAGATGTTTTGGCACATAGACAGCAACAGTGGGTACTGTCAATAGCGTGTTTATATTGCTTGTGACACTTAAGCAGAATGACTGAGGCAATTCAATCTACAAAAGACTAGCTAACTAGCTTATATAATACTTAAAAAATATTTAATGTTATGCAAAATGAACCAGTCACATGTTTTATCCATTTGTAATGACTGGAAACACTTTAAACCATGCCCAATCTAATAACATACCATACTGGAATATGAGGTTGGTACGCCACAAATATGTGGCGTAAGGATACAGGTTTTGCGCCATCGTAAAATTTGCAATTTTCTTGTTAATTGGCGTTAATTTTCAGATTACCGTTAAGAGCACAGAGAATGCCCTATGGTGTAAATCTGGGGCGTAATGAATTGATTAACTCCAATATGTATCACGTAAAACGCACTTAAACCGGAAATGGTAAAGTTCGGCCTTGGTTACTAGGTGTTCCAAATTTTTCATATGTAACTAAGGCCGCCTTAAAAACTTTATTATCTATGTTTATACAATTATTGGCAATATTTTTCATTTAAATCTGTGTTAAGATGTTATAGTTCTATTAACTTTACTACTGATTAAACTTTTGCTGCTGTTGTAAATAAATTTATAATATCAGTATAGAACAACATCATCCTATTAAGAAGTATTTTATCGATATTTAATGTACATTGAGCATACAACTTAGACCGTCCTTCAAATATATCATTCTTGTTAATAGGATAACCTATTTGATCTTAGTCAGTGCCCAAAAAAAATTAAATCCCTTTATTGGAACTAATTCAAAAATGTAGTTAGCGTCAATATGCAAACAGAAGAGACAAGTTTAATTGATCTCTAAGACTTCAATTAACTCGCAAAGTAGTAGAATTCACGCCAGAAATGAAGCAGACTGATCACTATCATTTATAAATACATTTCAAAAAAGAATTTTGCTCATGATTTCATAAAAATTAAATTAAGTTCCTAAATGGCCCTTAGTTACCGACAGTAAAATTTCGAACACCTACTGACCCAGGATGAACTCGTGTTTGACCATTTCCGGTTTAAGTGCGTATAACACTGCGTCTTCTTTACTTTTTATTCTCTTTTTTTATAAACATCACTACAAACATACCGCCAGAATGTCCTCTTAAAATGTAAGTGCATCTCCATTGTTCAGTATTAACAACTGTTCCTCCACTACCAAACACAGTTGATGGACCAAAGGAAGATCTTAAAAAACAAGAAAATACGATAGGCTGTCCATCACGTACGTGTTGCTTTAAAACCTTGTAAATTGTACTAGGCTTTCGTGAGAAAGGCATGCGGCCATACGGCTTGCTGGGTTCAGAAGTGCAATACTTAGCACGATAGCAATAATCTTCCCGTGAAAGCCTGCGACTGTTTCTAAACGCAAAAGGCCTTCAAACTTCTAGGCTCTGTAGCATTTCTATTTCACTTGTAATCATTTGAGCGAGTGCTGTGTCTATTGTCAAGAATGAAATAATATCATCCTGGCATCTTATTTTGTAACTTGCAATTGATAATACATTAGCTATCACGACTAAAAAAGACTATGTGTCTTGTGTTGGCTAAAACACTGTATTGCCTATTCTTAGCGATAAATTACATGCATAGTGTAATATTATTTTACGATAAATTTCACTCAATAATTAATACTAAGTAGAATAACTGAAAGGATTGATAAGTTGACAATGAAAATTCAATTTGTTGATGCAGCATTTTCAAGATGACAAAGCATTACAAGGTATTAGAAACATGTAATAAATCCCTTATACAATGCCCTACGAATGACACATTACACTTTCTCAGATGTCATAAGTTACACCGTACTAACAAAAAATTTTTGATCCTTCCATAATATTGTTATCAAGGCTATTAAATGCAAGCAAATAAACAGTGCATGTAGGCTGAAATGTGCATCCCCTGTTTGCCAATAAAATTACTTGATCTACTAATTATCAAGCAGAACTTTTGGAGCATTGATACATAAATTTGTTCTAAATAAAAGCACGAGAGTTTCATTGGACAATGCAACAATACTTGAAGAGCAATTCAAAGCATTAGCAAGATTCCAAAGCAGAGTTTTATCTGCTTTAATGCAAAAACTTTGGGGCCATGGTTTATGCTTTGGCATGTGGAATTTGCTGCCCGAAGATCTAGGTGAAAAATATTGGTAAAAAGTAAAAAGTTACCTCCCCGTCTGCCATATCATAACAAGTTTGTCATCACCTCCAGAAGCAAGGTACTTGCCACTCTGCGACCATCTTACTGTATTTACACAACCTGTATCAATGACAAGGCAGTTGGAGCTTTTAGTGCTATGTGACCAATAGAAGGAAAACATTCACACACCCCTCCTCCTCCCCCCACAAATAATTGTACAAAACAGTGACACAGAAATAGTTTCACTGTGACCCTAAAGAAGTTGTGGTTGAAAGGACAGATAGATGACTGGCATAACGACACTATTCCAAAGCTTGTGATTCTAAATCATTTCAATTTACTATGAATAAATACAATTTTGATTTTTAAAATCAATCAAACAATCATTAGATCTTCCCTTTTAAGTAACCCGCTATTCATTTTGCAGTTTAAATGTAATATATATATGGCATTCCCTTGCATAAAACTGTCTGCTGTTCTGCTTTTCTTCCAATGACTGCCATGCTGTCTCCTTTTTCTTTCACACTCAACATCACATTACTATTGACTAATGTCATTGCCTTGCCAATGTCCTTTCATTGACAGCATAAAGTTATCTCTTATTTCTTCAGTACTGGACATCATCATCCATTGAAAGCATTGTCCAATCCACACCACTAATACCAACAACATGGGACAGTGATGACTTACTAGATAGCCAATGGTTTAATTAAGTAGTGTACCTTCCACTGTCTTGGTGTCATCACAATGTACCATTCCTTATACTTGGAGCTCAAACAATTGGTAACACTACTTGTACTTTATGACAACATGTGACCCAAGGTTTTTAAATGTGATGCTCTGTTTTGGGCAATCAAATGGCCATCAGATCAAACAATCACCATCCTCTACTTTAGTTAGGGCACAGTCACTCCAGATTGGACTACAATCACTCCAGATTGGACCACAGTCATTCAAGATTGGACCACAGTCACTCCAGAGAGGGCACAGTCACTCCAGATTAGACCACAGTCATTCCAGCTAGAGCAACGTCTCTCAAGTTAGGGCATGGTTATCAGTTGTTATCAGTTTGTAGACATATATTCTGTTTTGTCATCTTTGGTTAGCTTGGTTCCATGGTGTTCTAAAAGAACTGTACAGGGCTTGTAATGAGCTGTATCACATCACAAAATGTAATTTACAAAAATGACTTAGCAAGATGCACTATTCTTAGCCAGTTGTAAAAATTGTGACACAAAAAGGATAGCAGTCGTTGTAATCATGTCTTTTCCATACAAACCATCATTGGGGCAAATTTAAAATTTGCTAAACAAAACATTGCTAATCAAGATCACACTTCAGAGCAAAGATTGGTCATAGATATTTTAATAATACATACTTTTTGACAATTTGAGCCTTAATGTTTATGTTTATGTTTGAGCATTTATGTTTATCACACAAATCACAAATTGCAGTTTAATCTAAGATATTTCCAGCCTTAATTTCCAGTTCTCAATAATAATCATAAAACATCTTATTACCTGTAAACTATCAAATCAATAGTCCTCTTTGGACAGCACCATAATTGTACAAAGCAATGCTACCTATGCTCATTAGTCCAGTTACCTGACTTTCAACTAAAAATATCTTTAAATATCCCTGGCATTTAATAAGATTAAGATCCCTACCTGAATGGTTATCAAGCTGTGACAACATCTTTGGAATTTCATCATCAAGTTCATCTTTTTCACTTTGAACTGGTGCTAAGTTCCATATACAGATTTTACCACTATCTTCCCCTAACAAAAATAAAATAACAATAGCTTTATGTTCTTTCCTTAGAGAAATAAACGAAAATAAGTATAACCATTATATCTTAGTTATGGCAATACTAAAAAAGTTTTAAAATTGTATGGATAGCTCTATATCGGCTTCTATGCATGTTGTCAACACTGTAAGGTCGACAAATATATCAGAAATGCTTGGTACAGCTTGCATTTTTTTACAAGCAAATGGATGATGATCCAGTTAAAAAAATAACGAATTTCAAATTACGGTAAATAAATGACCTTTTAATGAATCAAAAACCTATGCAGTTACTCCAAGTGAAGATTTCAACATAACAAGGGTTTGAGTCTTTGTTTACAGTTCCGAATATTGACCTTAAAAGCGGATTCATTAAATTACAGCAAAACGTGTTTAGTTCATTGAAAGGGAATGTTCTTGTTAAAAAAATAACGTATTTTAAATTAAGGTAAATAAATGACCTTTTAATGAATCAAAAACCTATGCAGTTACTCCAAGTGAAGATTTCAACATAACAAGGGTTT
>JANTCA010003956.1:0-10478 GCA_024741275.1 Chironex yamaguchii | reverse complement strand
ACCTTGTTATCTTAACTCACGATGTATTGTGTTCAATTCTGCTATGCTGTACCACACTGTACCTTGTTATCTTAACTCACGATGTATTGTGTTCAATTCTGCTATACTGTACCATACTGTACTCTGTTATCCTCTCGCGATGTATTGTGTTCATTTTTGCTATGCTGTACCATACTGTACCTTGTTATCTTAACTCATGATGCATTGTGTTCACTTTTGCAATGCTGTACCACACTGTACCTTGTTATCTTAACTCACGATGCATTGTGTTCACTTTTGCTATGCTGTACCATACTGTACCTTGTTATCTTAACTCACGATGCATTGTGTTCACTTTTGCTATGCTGTACCATACTGTACTCTGTTATCCTCTCGCGATGTATTGCGTTCACATCTGCTATACTGTACCATACTGTACTGTACTGTATGAATTGTGTTTATTTTTGCTATGCTATACTATACTGTTCTACGTTATGTTAACTCACAGTGCTTAGTGTTAAGTGCTGCTGTATGTTGTACCGTGATACATCATACAATGTTGTCAAGGGCTCAGTTGAATTGATAGGATATGTAATATATATAACTAAGTTATGTGTCTTTTTTTGTTGTGTCGTATTGTATTCAATGTCTTTTTGTGTGCTACTGAAGTGTTGAATCGGATTTGGTCACTGTATCTTCAAACAGGGGAACTCGTGACATTAGCTTAGGCCACGCAAAAACCAATTTCGGTCAATGTCTGTCACACAGATAAAAGACGTGCAGCAACAATGAAGAAGTCAAAGTTAAAATTGAGTGGCACTCATCACCGTTTCATTAGCCTCTGGGTAAGCACAGTGAGTGCTACAGTAAGGGGCCGGACCACTGGCGGCACTGTGCTTTTAACGTCCACAGTCTATACCACAAATCATTATGTACCACGTTTTAACTCTTCGGGATGACCCGGTTGTGGATTCCAGCCAAGAAACGTCCGCACACAAAGCGAGCATTCCACAAATACGCTACTGCAAGGAAGAGCGTATGAATCATCTAATTCGAATGTAAACGTTGAACGACCTCCTCTATTTAGCTATCAGCTAAAAAAACTTCTATTTTCCACCTTAGGGTATTACTAAGCGTTTGAATAATCGTCTCCAATGTTGTAAAGAAAAGAAAGGATACAATCTGGGTATGAGCTCTCGAATCGACGCCACCTTGTAAAACCAATTTCTGCAGGTTTCCTTAGCTGATTCCGGTACCTCATCTGGTGTAAATTTTTCCGGTAACGGCTTCAACGTGTTGGTTCCAGGAGCTGTTATCATAGACTTATTCCTAATCCTTTCATAAACAAGCTTGCCTATAACAGAAACAAAATACATACGGTTTTCGTGATGCTTTGTGGAGGAGGTGGCATAGACAGCGCTTTATGCTGACAACACAAACTAGCAAATCACCACATTGCAGGGCATACGTTTTGCAGATCATGAAAATATGAAAGAAAAATCTTAACAACGTTTTATAAAGTACATTAGTCGTCAAAGTAAGCCTTGAAGCATGGAATATAGCAGAGAAAGTTTAACTTACTAAGCTTAACCATTCTGTCAACTCAAGTTATTCAAAACATTCTTAAAGAATCAAATTAATGAAAATAATAACGAATGCTTTTTCCGGAGTAGCAAGCGATACAAAATAACTAAAACAATACTTAGGACTCTACGATATTACATCAAGGTCGAATCAAATTAACCTTAAGACATTTTGAAATAAATGTTAAAGGAATTTTAAAGACGCAAGTAATAACAAATTGGCGAAACCAGAAAAATTGTATATCACTTTACTGCAATTAAAAGACACAATTACGAAAACACAACACATGAAAAAGGATAACAGAATCTTGAACATTATTAAGACACAAATGATACGCAAGTGAGTACGCGCGTGTGTGGCATTGTTTCCGCCTCTCCACGACACTTTGTAATATCTTTTTAAAAGTTTGTACTTTATGCAAAAACTCTTGGGTGACCAACTTTTTCTCATCATATCCTTCATCGAAGGGTGTAAAATTTACTACGTAATAAATATATTTAAGATTCTATTATCGGACAAGACATATGTCCCTACTGCAGTATAGTTAAAGAATTTCGAATTCAGGAACCTTTTTACATCTACTTTTGTTCCTTCACCGGAAGAGCTTAAAGTTACGCTGTGATGTTCTATTTTAGTACAGTACTTTCGTTAGGCATATTATAAAAGAAAACGTTTTATAGGAAGCATGTCGAGTGAAGATCTACAAAAAGAAAGGTACCAAAGCTATCGTTGGTAATACCAAAGACAATTGGACAGAAATCAATCCAACGATCAACAAAATTCCTTATTTACCAAAATTATCCATGATATCAGTGACCAAAACAAATTTGCTCGGGTAAAACTGGATAACAGAAATGTCCCCAAGTAGTTTTGAACACTTTAAAGCAAAAAAGAAAAAAAGGTCATAATTTGTAATATCAAACAACTAACCAATAAGGAATCAGGATTTTTAGAAGGTTACTTGCAAACAAACTTCTGTCAGAAATGTACTGTGTGGAAAATCCATTATTTGCACGACAGTATTTGCAGATACGCCTGCAGTGACAGTTGTCTGACGTTTATCTTACTTTAAAGGCAAAAGCTTCTAAGTTTGTATGAAACTTGTTAACTTGTATCTTGCTCCTGAATAATATAATAATATTCAACCTAGGCAACTTACTTTCACTTACCAATCAAAATAATCAGTTTGCAGAACTTTAAAGCGGGCAAAGTGAAAACGTAACATCAAATTACAAAGTCCATTCTATGGCCAGGAAAGTAAACTTAACGTCAGACATAGACATAAATTACCTTTAATGACATATCATATTGGTTATATGCACTAATGCAAAACACACTTGGGTCTCCCGAATATCTAACAACCTTCACGATTCGTCCTTATTGAAAAGACTTAAGCAAAGATAATAATGCAAACCCGAACACTTTGAGCACATTTTTCTGCCTGTATTCACAATATAAAACCACCATAATCATCATCATCATCATCGTCATCATCATCGCCACTGTCATCATCATCATCACTGTCATCATAATCATTATTGGCATTATCATCTTCATCATTATCATCACCCCTGTTTTATACATCTAGACTTCAATGAACTCTTTTCATGAGGGTAAGCACCCTCTTCTGCATGAATGATCCTCTGTTTTTGCTCAAAATGTCATCAGGAGAGTTTCGGTCTCCCTGGGGCAATAAGCACAGAAATTTTGAAGTCTCTTTCACACGACATGAAACCTGTACTTCGTCCTGTGTGCAAAAGCCAATATGTGAAGCAAATCTGTGATGTCTTCCAAGTTCATGGTAGGGCGTCATAGCTCACCTCGCAACAAGGTTTTATCTCAGAAGTCCATCTAATTGTAGTACTACAATTGCACCACAGAGAGTTTGAGGCATTGGTTAATGCAGGCAAGGTCTTAGATCTACGGAGCATTGTGCTCAGTATACAGGTGAAGTAGGCATGTCTTCTTGTTGCCGATGGAAGGTAAAATATAGGTATAGACAAATGAAAATCAAGGCATGAAAATGATCCCAAAAATCATTCCAACCTGTATTGCTATTTTAAGCGATTTTACTCGCTGATCACCTTCCCAAGCATCCATCAGGGCCTAAATGTGGGTCAAAATGTATTATACGTTTAGACCTTTCAAGTAAATTCTAAGATATTCTACATAAATGCTTTGCAGTAGCGAACACTTAGGAGAACGAGGGGGCGGTCCCTCCCCCAATACTTTCAGATTAAAAGTTTACAATCCAGCTTGAGAAGAGCCAGAATAACGTAATATGTCATAGTTTTTTTGCTTTCTACAAAAATTTCTGTATTCTTTAAAGCGCACTATTTGGGCCTTAAAAGAAATGCATTAGAGTATTTAAGAACTTCAATATTAATAGAACAAATACTAATTAAATTAAAATCGAAATTGTCCATTCTCTAGAAATGCATAACTCCTGTTTACGCAGTTTACTCAATCAAGCTAAGAGAAAGGACCAGCTCTTTTCTGTTGCTGAGCCCAGTGGTTAAGAACTTCTCTAAATCAAGAGATTTGAAAATATCTGTTCACCTCGAGAAGCATGAAGTCGCTAGCTCTATATAAATTCAACGAATTCCGAGCGTAGAAAAAAACTCGATTTAATGCACTGAAACTAACTGCTACGGTGGCAATGCCTAGCAGGATCGGTGTTTGATATTCCGTAAAACCCTACTTAGGTTTGGGTAGAATTCAAAATAATAAATTCCTGCTCTCTAAGAAATTCAACACCAAAATTCATAAGAAACTTTTGACACTGAAAATTTTATCTTTATATAAAACAAAAAGAGTGTAGATTGACCTTCTGAAGGATGAACTTTTACTGTGCTACTGCACTTCAAATGATCGTCTCCCAGCATACGTAAGTGTTTTAAGAGTATGGATGTTTCCAAGCTGTCTTGACAGTTCACCCTAGCTGAAGTTTCGCCCCCCCCCTCCCAAGATTAATCAGTAAGGTGTCGGCCATGGATGCTTTGTGCACTCATTGAAGCAAAGGCAAAAATTTTTGGAAATTCGCAACAACATAATGGATTAATAGATGGACTAACAATAAAATGCACTATTAGATAACAATACAAAAGCCCTAAAAACAAGTAAGTTATGGCACTTAACACTTTAACAAAATTCCATGTTATAATATGTCTGCGATTTATGTCTTCCTTACTAATATTAACAACAAATTTGACACATTACCTGATTCAGCTCATCTATCCTATTGACATACTCTTGCTGGCTCAAGTTCAGTGTTTCTCGCAAGGAACCCTACAAAACAGTTTCGATATACTAGTCTGTCAGTTTCAAGATAAGGAATAATATATTAACACAGTACCGTATAAATTGCAACTTGACTGTTACATATCACAGCAACAGCTTAAGAATGCAAAGCTAGTAAATGATCCTAAATCAATCCTAAATTACTAAAATTTTGGTTTTTGAGCATAGCAAATACACATCTCAATATCAGACACTGTACTACGAAGTCATCTCTACATAGATTGGGCTTCAATAACTCTAGTCACCAAATACTTTCTTGTAAGGGGCATTAAGGGTTCTAGCCCAAACTATTTTTGTTGCAACATTATTACTTATTCGCTGGGCTACAATGGGTATAATCATACCAAAGGTACTGAGATGGCTTAGCTTTGGTATAATGACTACATAATTGTTCAACAACAAACAGTGCAGAGAAGAATTATTGACATCCAAATTGACAGGGAAAAGCACTAAATTTAATTGCTTCCAGATGATGATGGATATAACACTGTCATGAATTGTATATGGATACAGCAACTTAAAAAGAGTCAATGAAAATTTCTATGTCCTAAAATGTCATATTATGTGTGCTACAAATAAAAACAAAATTAGATTGCGCTTTTACCTCCTCAAAATCATCAAGTTGTTCAAGTCTAGCTTTAACTTTGTCAGTAACTATGGACTGCTGTTTTGCTGCAACTGTGAACAATGTAAAATAAACCAAAAATTTTTTTAACAAAATGAAGGACTCAAAAAGCTAAATCATGGCATTCTGTATTATGTCTGCTCTTTTGCCATTTATTGTGGCTTAAACACTATTCTATTGTTTGGTAACTCAATTGCTATATTGCAGATTGATTTGATTAATTTTTTGAAATGGAAGGCAGCAACAACAGAAAATATTTATCACTAGTACCTAGCAAAGCATACACAAATACAGACCAGCAGTTACATCTACACACAAAAGGTTGTTCAGTATTGCCGTCAATGTTGAAAAGACTGGGTGATTGAATAGTCAATGGAAAACAAATACAAGGCATTGAAAACAGTTTATGATATAACACTGGCCATTGCTCTTCACTTGTGATGCATTTAGAATTACAGTATGCTTGATGTGCATTTCAACACAAAACTGATGCAAACTCAATTCACATATACTTTAATCCAATATTTGGATCAGGAAAATGGCACATATGCTATGGAGTAATCTGGTACACACTTTTGAAGTAAATTTCCAAAACATTCAAGTGAAAGTATCCATTAATGGAAAATTCATTACATGATCTTATAAATCTAATCAATTAATAGGTGGCCACCAATCGCAAATAAACAACAATAGAATCTTTTAAGAATGGCTTCAGTATTTACACAGATACACATATAAGTTACTAGAAGCCAAATAGGGAGCAAAGTCATATATAGTCACTTCATACTATGAGAATGTATAGGTAGTTTCTTGTGAAACAAATCATCAAAACCAATACCATAATATTTTAATAGTATCACAAAATCAAAGTCATGATTATCTTTTGTCATTTTATGCCACTGAGTATGCATTGGTGACTTTGGGAAAAAAAGCTTGCCGAAACTGCCGATGACAAGGTTAAGGTTTTTGTCACTCACTACATGAAAAACACTACAAAATACATTCAAGTTTGGATAGGAATAACGCATCCAGTGTACATACTTTTCCCTTTGTCAGAGGCCGAGAGAAAGCTCTGCAAATAAAACATTGAATAAGATCAATTTACACGTGATGTCAAACAGGCGAAAGCAGTAAGATGGAGGAACCTTTTCTTGTGGCAAAAATACTGAAGACTAACAAAAAATATAGGCATGATAACACAATATACACTACTGATCACTTCAAAAAAACTAAAATAAAAAACTAAAACACTACCAAGCAAATAATAGAATTCAGCTTTGGAAATGTGTATACAGAGCTTTCTAGAATAGAACAAAAATTCACAGACTAAAGCAATCTACAGCATTGTAATTCCCTTCAACAAAAAGATTCACAACAAATCATGTTTGAATAGTGTACCTTGGCAGGGCTTCATAACAAAAGACAATAAGTTAAAGAATGTTATTTACAGCATTTCTTGGTTACCAATATCAAGGACTTGCTAATCTATCTATCCATGTAAAAACATGTTTTATCAATAAACCATAATGACTAGGTTATTAAGGTTATCATTGAGGAATTGACATGATTTCGCACTTTACCAGGTATTCACATAAAGTTTGGTATACAATCCATGGCTGATGGTTTACTGATACACTGACACCATCACAACATACATAAGTGACATACAGGTAGAAATATACTGTCTTCCATAGCAAAAAATTCTACATGATCAACAAATCATAACGTTTCGGGGTAGCAAAGACGTTCACAGTAGATGGAAACAGAGCTTCTTAAAAACTCATAATTGACATAGAAACCAAGGCCCAAACATTTACCGTTGTGATAGACAGTTTCTCAGATGTTGTATATTTTGTTAAGATATTTGTTCTTTTGCTTGTCCAAGGCTCAAATGTCTCATCAATATAGCCTGCCTCATCTCCAAACTGAAAACCTGAATCCTTCTTCTTGGCCTGCATGAATCAAAAAAAGCTTTTCACAACATAAATTATTTAAAACCATAATGACTCAGGGATATAATGCATTATCCAGAAAAGTACTTGCAAATCAGGGCATGGGAACTAGATTTGCATTAAAGCCAACACTGATAATTTGTATCTTGATTGGAAGCATTTTCTGGTTTGTAGTAATACAGGTGAGGATTATTCCAAACAATGGCTGGTCTGGTGAATTGTAGATGGAGAAGTTGTAAACAACTAATTATGACATGATTGATTTGCTATTAGATCATGTAATTTACACAGTATAATGCAATACATTGTAACAGTAATTCATTTCATAAATATGATTATTTTTCAAAAAAGTTGTCCCTTATACGCACATGCAAGGGCTTTCAGGGGAGGGGGAGGGTACACAATAGCAAATGGTTGCCCAGGCATGTGCCAGTCATTTCAGTTGGGGAGCTATTAATTGCATGCAAAACCTTTAGTATTGTGAGCAACAGACTCCCTGATAGATATCTCTCTAGATTCCACAGTATCCTTAATGATAATTTGATTATATATGGCAACAACTCTCTTTGGTATAATGATGAACGGGAGGAAACCATTGAGAGACTCTGAATATCTACCTCAAATTGTTATACCAGTGTTTACTTAATTGAATTCTATCTCAAACATGCAAAATTCCACAATGTTTAAGTTGCAGATTGGGACACATTCTTCAATATGTGCTATTCAGTACTTGTAATGAGGAATTACGATATGTGCTGTAAATAATACGTATATCTTTCATGCATGTGTTTAACACTTTTACATGTACAGGGAGGTCAAATTTCAAACATCATACTCATAAATCAGCTCACATTTTTGGCTCCATGTATGTACCAATGCATACCCATGTGATTGTATGCATTATATCACAAGGACCATTTATTTATCTACAGATGCAACAAGTTGAATAACCAAGAAACAAGTAAAACAACCCAAGCAGAAAGCAGGACAGCCACAAAACAACCAAGAAACAAGCACAGCCAGCTGGTACACAATGACCAAAGTGGAGCTTCTGTATTATACAATGATGTAGTGACGAATGGGTTTGGTCATCAAAGGTCATTACCAAATTAGTACTTATTAGTACTTATTAATAGACAAAGTGAAAATATGTGCGTATGTAAAAACATATTAGTTCTCTGGTTTCAAATTTTAAAATGTGCAGCTCTATTTTAGGTCCTGATTCATATAAACCTACATAAAACACAAACAATACGACTAAAGCTTGCATACAAGCCACCCTTACATATAGGCTGCACTTCTAATTAAGGCAGTCAAAACTGGAAAACTGTTTTGAAATTTTTGAGTTGAATCAAGTTCACAAAACCTGTCCACAACCACCTTGGTCTTCTTGCATATTTTTCCCCTTTTCAGCTAACTATAAAGCACTATCCTTTCTGCCATTGAGACCATTTGTTATGCCACACTTAAAAATGAATGCACAACAGTGTTTTGTGGTAATGCTGGGCATCAAGCATTCACTGGCAGATCAGCTCCATGAGGGCCCTTTTCTTTCAGCCTGTAGGGGTGAACTGGTGATTTTGGTAACCTATACATAGGTTTTTAAAATAATTATCTAGCATGCACACACCATAATGAACATTTACACTTAACATGTTAATTTTGCCTGGCCTAAAAGACAGAATGCAGGTCAGCATAAGGTGCATAAGAATATAAACTTATCATTACATCCTCCCCTTCCTGACAAAGATTAATTAAATACACCTAATTATCAGTAGTGTAAGAGTTCCTTATACATCATATCTCTGCTTCATATAAAAATACATAAAACAAGATTATTGCATCATAATTATTGTGTAAACAAAGACTAAAAAATCATAGGTATGTTCTTCTTGCTCTCCAATGAAACCAATGAATAAAAAAGTGGAACATCAAGGCTGTTAGAGTAATAAGATAAAAGTTCCTCAGTATAACCTAAGGTAATAATTAAAAATGGCTAAATGACTGCATAGTGTACCTCCCTTATCCTTTCTGGCCTTGTTTCAATTACAGGGTCAGCTTTGGCCAACAAAGACAATGGATCAGTTCCCTCCATTGCTTCTGATGCTAACATTGATAACGGATCCATTGGTGTGCTTTCTCGGGCATCAGCAGCTATATGCTTACTTGATGATATGCCCTTGAATCCTTTTGCACCAACACTTTCCCTTGTCTAAAATTGACAAAAAATCAAAAGCATGACACAGGATTGTTCCAAAAAACTTTATCACTTGATAATCTTTTACAAAATTGCAGTGCTGTGGATCTAGTACATAACTATAAAGTAGAAATTTTTTGGTGACTTGCATCTGCATACTGTCAACCTACAAGGTCTTAGTCACGTGACAAAATAAGAAATAAGTATAACATAGGTGATAGATAAAAAAAGGGAAGAACAGGGACCAAATGAGCACAGAAGGAAACAATTAAATAATCAGCTTTATAGGTCTATAAAGTCAATACATAAGCTACTTAACACTCTATAAAGTACTGAAGTATTCCAGATGACTCACTGTGACTACTGTTCCCCTCAATGGATGTTCTGATGTGGTGACAGCTGTGCACTTCATTTTCTCTTTTTCCTTCTCATAATCTCTTGGTTTTGGAGTCCTACACATGCAAAAGAGGTCGTTTAAAAGAACAATATACATCATCATTATCTAAATCATACAGTAGGCCTACACTCTTTTAAATTTTAAATATAACAAATATCAAAGGCTGCTCACCAGTGATCAATGGTTAACTGAAAGCAGATTTTTATTTATATATTTATTTATCTATCTATCTATCTATCTATCTATCTATCTACCTATCTATCTATTTATCTATCTATCTATCTATCTATCTATCTATCTATCTATCTATCTATCTATCTATTTGTCTATCTATCTATCTATCTATCCATCCATCCATCCATCCATTCATCCATCCATCCATCCATCCATCCATCCATCCATCCATCTATCTATCTATCTATCTATCTATCTATCTATCTATCT
>JANTCA010003954.1:0-31023 GCA_024741275.1 Chironex yamaguchii | reverse complement strand
CCATCCATCCATCTATCTATCTATCTATCTATCTATCTATCTATCTATCTATCTATCTATCTATCTATCTGTCTGTCGAAAATTCGACATGGTAGCATTAAGACGGCCATTATGAGGTTACCATCTAGGACACAGAGTAGTGTAATCACTTCCTTTTCATGTCGAGGCTGCAAATATACGACTTAATGATTGGATACTGAAATCCCAAAGCATTGAATGACAATACATAAGACTAATGTAGCAATACATTTAGAGATCACTTTGTATTCGGTAGTTCGTCGAATCGCCTTCTTTCACTGTCGGTTAAGACTTTAAAAAAGGTACACAAGGGAACGGAGTTGGGCAACATCCGGTACATCAGATAGTGTTAGAAGTAAGTATGGACATTTAACGATGGCTCGGTGGCAGTACAAGCATATGTCCAATCAGCAAATGCAACAACAGAATCCTCAGAATATGCTGACATCACACTTCTCCTTGCAAAAAGGCTACCTGAATTATTTTCTTCCGAATAGAAACTTTAATATTCGTTGGTACTAGTGCCCAGACCTCGCCCCGTAAAATTCAGATCTAGCGTACACCTGATATGTAACCACCAAACCGCATAGTATGTCAGACCGTGCTATTTTCTAACTCCCATTCATCTAACAGGTCGTCGGAGAGCACATAGTCCTCTAAGAGGTTGTTGCTAACTGATGAATTCTTTCTATTGTACTTTTGATCTCTTGTTCTTTTACTGTTGCTTTTTAAACATTGTTTAGAAGGATTGGATAATATCAATAGGGCCGTTAAGAGTCAGTTAATGACGACTTCTATTCCTAAGATTTGTAAGACAGATATTATAATTTCAGGACAAAGACAAAATTTACGACGGAACGCGAATGCCTAATTAGCCAGTTTCTCTAACTATCTGTATTTTAAGCATTACAATATTCGTCGTCAGAATCTATAGCAATTTAAAAGCGAATGCGATAAAACGAACAATTTTTACAAACAAGTACTGATTGTCAACGACAACTGTTTCAAGCAATTCACAACAGTAATTTGATTATTTTGCTTAATTTTGTGTGACCTTTAGGTGATTTTACTTATTACATCGCATTTTACGTCAAAGTTTTCAATACCTGACGAAAAGATTGGCCTGCTTTTATGTGGATTGTTAGCGGCTGCATTTTGTCAGCATCTTCTACTCATTCTTGTCATACACTTTACAAAACTAAAACGGCCAATCTATTCTATCGTTGGGAGGAATAAAGGTACAACAACATTATCCGACTAGACATCACATTAGACTATTCCCCAACTGCAAGCAAGAGTTCGTATCAAAAATTGCAGCTCACAAGTAAATATAACTCGGGGTTCACAACATACATATAGCTTGATGTAGCATATTACTTTTTTAGCAAGGAGACTATTCAAATCATGGCACTTCATTATGCACGTAAACAAGGTAAAAGAACAAAAGTCAGTGCATTTGTGTCTATTTCAACCATTATAAGGTGAATCTATTTGCACAACTGAGCTCGATAAATATGGATACTGGGTGCAGTTTGAGTAGGCCCAGGCGTATACATCTTGCGTTTCTTAAGCTTCCATTCCCTGGACTTCAGGTATCATACATTTGTAAACCTTAGCAATTGCTGTTAAGGACTGCTTTCCTCTTTTGCTCTAATTGATTATTAGATTATAACGGTTGACCAAATCACCATACCATAATCTTTCTTGTCATTTTTTCTGCAGAGCTATGGAAAAAGAGAAAGAAATTTCGGGTATAGAACTGGTAAGAGGGACATGTTTTAACCTTCCATGGGTAATTTTTTTCACCTACCATTTCCTTGTTACTTAAACGTATCTTCTCAAATTCCCAAAATGGAGTACAATATACTCTCACGATTTACATGCCAGTTTTTGCGCAATGTGAGTTGATCTATGACAGTTATAAGAACGAAAGTACTTACTTCATTTACCTGTGATCAACATGCCTACATATTGTTATCAAAATTTGATGATAATGCAGAAAAACTCCTTGCGATAGCATTAATTATAAGATATCGATATGTTCGTGAGCTACAGTACAACTAATTCAAAAATAGTAGACACTTATTTCTGAAAAGCATAGCTTGGTCATGAAATTAATAATCAGGTAGATAGAGACAAAGAGATGAGTCATCATTTTCTCAGAGATTTTGTGAATTATGATTTTCACAGACAGATAAAAAGCTTTTAGTTGAAAAGTCTTGCAAATGTATATGCATGGACTATTATGCACTGGGTATTTTGTGGTTGTGTCTGTTGTAGCTGTTAATGGTCGTTCATCATTTGTTTAAGTCGTTGAGGGTTAGAATGGTATGATTCTGCGGGTGTAGAGACGACTGCTGAGCCCGATCTATACCATGGAGTCTACCAAAAGCAGCACTCTCCTTCATGATCATGGTATTGATCCGATTGTAGACGACAATGATTGTGAAGAGAGTGTTACCAAGATAGAAGAGATTGTTTACCACATTAGTCGTTGCTTGGTCAGAGACATGGAATTTCATTTTGGCCATGAGCGGCATATGTGGGGGGATGGCGGTGTCCGGCCCCTCACCTTTTTCATGGCATTCGCAAAAAAAGTCATAAAATTGTCGAATATCATTAAAAAAGAGTTATTACAATGAGTTCCATCACGTAAAACTCTTTGCCTCCATGTACTACTTAGGCTGCTGGTGATAATGAGAATTAAGTCTTATTCCTATTTATAGTTAAGTCGTAATGTTGTTTTGTACGTTAGAGCACTTGTTAACATTACTTTTCTTCGGTAAACAGGAATTCAGAGACAGTGTCTATCCAAACCTCGGCATTTGCTTGAAGCCTTATTTCCTGTTGTTAATGAAGAAAAGAGTTTATAACTATTTCTGCACATTGTCACAATAAAAACAATTAAAAGTACTTGAAGATGCGCCCTAACAAATCTTTGTCTGCACATCCCGTTGTTTGACATTTTTTACCAGCTTTTCACTAAAAACTTCAGGAAGCATTCATAAAACAGAGTCAAACTAAGTTACTAAGATTGCACTCTACAAAGACAATTCTTACTACGCATAGTCAATTTACGAAAATTCCAAGTCAATTATTACCAATTATAACCAATTACATAATTGTAATGCTGAGGTAATTTTCTAGGACATCGAAAGAAGGTGGGTGGCAATGAATACGTGTATGAAAAATAAGGTATCTCTGCTCAAGTAAGGGTCTCCTAACCTTACCAGAAATTAAACAAACATGACCTATCATTATTGATAGCGTACGAAAAATAGTGTATGTTTGTACAAGTAAGGATTTCTGAAACATACCAGAACTTAAAGAGACATGACTTATCATTATAGGTAGTGTCCGAAAAAAAATGTGTATCTCTGCACGTAAGGACTTCTAAAACTTATTATAAATTAAAAGAGACATGACGTATCATTATATATGGACAAACGGCGACTGGCATAGTAGTACGTACGGCACGTAAGAGAAAGTCAGTGATGCACGTTTTTCTTTTTGGAGGTATATTGTTTGTTCTCTGAGGGAAACTAAGAAGCATCACTTTTGCAATAATACCATTATACGTCTTACATATTGCCTAAGCACATTCCTGTATATACAATGGAAAGTTTTTATGACTTTTGAAGAACTGTTTGGTAAAACTAGCCATAAACTTGCTCGTTTTTTGATTGTGTGATAATACTGAATATCACACAAATATGTATTTTGGGTTATATGGATTAAGCAGAATACATTTATTGAAATATAATATAATAAAATGACATTCCTTGTACAAAGGTTGCTAGCTCAAGCTTCAATCGCCACGGAGAATGTAGTGTCATTTCCGGGGGAGGGATTAAAGAATTCGGACCCTGATTTCCCAATCAAATCTTTGTTATGCTCTACCAAGCCATCATGTAGACGAACAAGTATTGCTTGACACAAAAGACGTTGATGAATCAGCAGCAAAATTTTATTTCAACATATCTGCAGCAATCCCATTATAGCCAAGTACGTTATTTATTCCATTGCTCCGGTGTGACGGTGCGTGGAGATTATACATTAAATGTTTTTACTAGGTACATTCTCCAACTCTTCATCAGTCGTGTTTCTTGTTTGATTCAGCAGCTCGTGTATGTGTTCCTGCTACCTTAGTAGTTACTTCCCTTCCTCGGTGTAGACACTTTAGCTCATTTTTGGCCCATTAACCATCTTGATGGCTTCATAAAATTTCTAGAGTCATGTCAATTAGCAAACACTTGGATCTCGCTCGCCATGTTTTCTCGTCACTTGTTCTTTATTGCTCTTAGATGCCTCTGCAAGTTTGTGTTTGCATTTAAGAATACACGATTTGCGACCCCTGAGTTAGGATACTGTAGTAATAGTGCCACATAATCAGCTGTCGTTTTGCAAAACAAATTGTGTATGCTTGGATGGTCTCGTCAAATCAGTGCCTGTGCTTAACCGTACCTTGTGTTTATAGGCTAATTTGAACACAATTTGTAGTTGTTTTAGTGGCCAGTAATACTTTCCGCTGGACGTTTACTTTAAAGAATCCAAAGCAGTTTACTTTAAAGAATCCACAGAACCAGCCAATTCTTTTCACTTCAGTATAGATACGTCTAGCTTTCTCGTTAATTGTTAATTGGCACTTAGACAAGATGGAGGCCAGATAAACATACGTTTGTCCTTACCATATGACCAGTTGAACATGTAGCAAAACGTATAACTCTGGAGATAAATGGATCTGACATATTTTAATGGTGAGTGATGACTAAGGCAATATGAGATTTTGAGAGCGGATGCAGTGATATGCATTTCCGTTTGTTCGGAAATTTAGAAAACGCGTTGCAATGAACAGATTGTATTCTGCACAAATTGAGAGGAATAGCAGGCCTTAAATTTTACAGTTGCCAACCCCTCGCCGACGTATAACGCCAGGAAACATACTGAAATATAAGTCTTGTGTTTTTGGATAGCAATATAGACAAAATGTGGCTTCAAAAGGATCAGAAATATCAAAACTTGGTAAATTTTTGTGAAGACAATGCATGGTCAGCTTGTTGTCACCCAATAGAAGTTGGAGTAAGAGGTTTCGTTGGCCATAAAGTATATGTTTTACTGAAAGATCTTGGGCTCACCACAAAAGAAAGAAAGAATCTAATGATTTTATCCAAGACAGAGAGAGTAAAGAAAGCCAATTATTGTATCTGCGCAAAGTCAAAGGAAGACAACTTTAAAGTACTGTAAAAATATGAGCTCATCAGGTATGCGGAAATCGAGCGCAAGACATGTCGAAAAGACAGAGCCAAAGACAGAGACAAAGCCAATTATTGTATCTGCGTAAAGTCAAAGGAAGACAACTTAAAAGTACTGTAAAAGTATGAGCTCATCAGGTATGCGGAAATCGAGCGCAAGACATGTCGAAAAGACAGAGCCAAAGACAGAGACAAAGCCAATTATTGTATCTGCGTAAAGTCAAAGGAAGACAACTTAAAAGTACTGTAAAAATATGAGCTCATCAGGTATGCGGAAGACATGTCGAAAAGAAGGAGAGGAGTTCAACGTCATACAAAAGATATGGAAGATGGGGTGAAACCGGACGTAGTTTCTCCTGATGATGTTCGACACTTTCAGCCAACTTTTATCCAATAACAGAGTGGAGGAGCCATAAAGATTGCACTGAGCACTGTGTTTTCATCTCAGACTAGCACAACACAAGCAAATGGGTTGTACCTTGCAAGTAACATAACGACGCGTTCTGAGCAACTCCTTAAATCACTTCTTGCTATAAGTATCTTAATTTTACAAAGTTTAATTTCAAGTTTATCACTGCTATTGATACGCGTCACATCAATGAGCAGTATGCCTCTATGTAAAATCCTTCTCCCTTGCACTGTGTTGAGCCTCTTCACCGACGATTACTTTGCTCTGCACGTAACTTTAATTCCAAACAACGTGAAAAGTATACAAAACGGCCGTTTCAAAGTGACCGGATATATGTTTTTGTCCAAATCCTCCTTTAATACTGTTGTTTCAAATAAGTTAAAAAGATATTTTCGTTGACAACAGGAGAATTACGAGCTTACTATAAGTTAGAACCTCTTGCAATTTTCTAAACTTCCTTTCGATCAAATAAACGGCATACAAACTTCCTTGTTTAAGATGAGATGTAAGGGATAAACCTAAAAACGCCCTTCATAATCAATACTAAATGCAACTTTATCAAGCTTGGAGCCAATCACGAGCTGAAATGACCAATGTGAATTTTAGAAAACATCAATGACTACAAAGTATATTATTAAAAAGAGCTGTAACAAGCGATTTTTTCCAGTTATTATTAGACATTAGTGAACATTAAACTTTATCATCTAAGATTGTGTACAGTTTTCATCAATCAATCAAATAAAAAGTAATGAAAACTCGATTTTCTGTTTCATTAGCTTTTCCCTACACACTCATCGTCTAGAAATATTTCCATTTGTATAAGAAAACCAACTGTTGCAGCAGTAGAGAAATTTCTTTCACTAGAAACACAAAAAGAGATAAGAGTCGTTTCCTTAAATTTGTCTTTGTTTGCATTCCCTGTTATAAGTATAATAATATTCTAACTAGAATTCTTTCTAATAGTAATTTAGTTTTTCCGCATACAACTCGTGGTAGTATAATGTTTTACGATACGGACAAGACAATTACTCATACATTCCTTTCTAACATCAAAATTCCAAATGGATTAGACTTCTTTTCATTCCTTCATCGAAGAACTTGCAAGTTCGGTATTGGTTTGACATAAATGAGCAAAATTGCAGTTTCCCACATTAGTCCCTCACTTAAAACGGGAGATGGTGCAATTCATGTTGGTGATCTTTTCACATTACTAGTTATTGGCCAATGTGACAATAACATGCAAAGCAATACCCTCAGTTATTCCGTAGGTTGATGACAAACTCAAAACAATGGTTATAGATCTAAGTAAGACATAATATGAGGGTACTATTCCTTACCAAGAAATCAAATATGTCAGGGATCAAAATGCCTTAGTAAGCAAGACACGTTTTGTGTTATTGCGGTGGATGAATTTCCTTTTCGGATTGATTGCCAACAATGTGTCATTTTGTTTAGCAATCTCCCTACGGTATCCTAAAGCAACATTCCTGGTTGCTCAAAAAATTGCAAAGGATTCTTTGACAAAATGCTATTTATACAGTTCGGTGTAGTGAAACATCCATCCTCAGATTTGAGGGTGACAAAATTATTATTATCAAGTGATAAATGAGAATAAATCGAATTATCGAGTGTAGTAGATACCAATGTTATAGTGTGGCAATGCGCTAAGAAATGCACTGTTGACAAATATGGGCCATCGTTAAACTCTAACAAGAATGACCTTTGCTCGCAATCTTCTAGAATCGAAGTTCCTGGTCTTTAATTAACGATAAGTTCTGTTCTCTACTTGACCATAGCGACACAACGCAACACGTGATGTGAAATTCGGGCGTGGCATAGAACCAGATGATAGGGTAGGAGCAAGATATTGCAAAGAAGTTCTTCATTTGTTAAATATCTTATTTCCATAAATAAGTACAAATGAATCACATCGAATCTTGATTAAAAACAACAAAACCAAACATATTTTTCACTACAAAAGAGAATACGGGCTTCCTTAGAATATTTACATTTGTACAAGAAAATATTCATGCATTTCCTGAAGATTCTAGTAAAGAGATTCCTGACCATGAAACAAAACCTGAGAGATTAATTCAAACGAACGTGTGTAATATCTAAGTCACCAACTACATTCCCACTACGGAAAAATGTAGGGCTCAAATATGAACTTCAAAGAATAGGGAGAGCTTAGTCAAGTACTATGAAGAATAGCTGGGTATAAAACTGCATAAAGGTGACCAACTGACTTCATTTTCATACATGTTTCAGACGAAAATTAATGTCGACGAAAACAATTATAATCTTCGACATTTTGTATTCTTCTAATAGTTGATATGTTAATGTTTGCGACGCTACATTGTTCATTTGATGGCTTTACAAGTTTGGCATACAAGATTATATATGAGTGCAAAAGAATACACTTTTAAATCCCAAATTATAGCAACTTGTATTAAAACTGAAATTCATCGTAATTATCTTACAACTGATAAAATTATGTGTAATAATTGACTTCTTTGTGTACAGTATATCTGATATTAACATACGGCTTACTAGAAATTAATTGGTGAATGCTTCTACAATAGGTTAAGTTCTCTGACGTGCAAAAATATGCAAATGCTATAAGAATACTTTGCAGGGTGTCTATTGCCATAAAAACATAATATAATTTGCTAAAAGATAGCATCTTCAAAGTTTCAACATTAAGCAACTGTCTCATAACATTAACAATACGATTAACAAAAGTTTGAGAACAACTGCGAAGATTTCTGTCTTTCGTTAATGAATGGGACTGCTAGGTTTTTCTGTAGATGATATGAATCGTATGGATAGGTGTAATTTTTTTCGTTCATCCTTTATGAAATGAATTTCAGGAGATAGCCCCTGTGCTATGGTATAAAGGGTTATCATGAAATATTTCCATTAATCATTCTCGTACGAGCAACGGTCAGTTAAATGTCCGACCTATCACATCAGTCGAATTCAAGCCCTCTGTCTGTCACTACGATTGAAGTAATGGCAAAGTCGGCGTGTCATGATTCATGGAACACCACTTTTCCAAAATCTTTAGTCAGTAAAACAAAAATATTGAACTCAGAGGCGATTTCTTTTCAGGATGGTTTAATCGCCATAAAAAGGTCGTATCAATCATCGTCTTCATAAATGGGTTTCACTGTCTGTCTCCGAAAAGCTATTAAACCTGACCGTTAAAAAGCTGTGTAGCAAACCCATGACTCCATAGACACAAAACCATTTCCTTGCTATATGTCACATAGAAGTGACTTCATATTTCTTAGTCAAAACCCAGAGTGTATTTTCTCTCCACCTTGCAAGCATTCAATTCAATCAAACTAACTCAGAAGCACACACAAGCAAGGATATGCTGGAAACGTGAAATCTACGATCGTTTTATGGCTAACTTTCTTTCTGGGGACTTTTATTTCTTAAACCGACTCTGTCTGATCAGAACGTGAAGGGAATATTGTTAATAACTATTATTAATTGGGCTGTCACGGCAATTTGTTTGAGTCAACGAACCATGTTAGGCAATTTTTGGGTTCACATAGTACAATCCTCCCGATATAAGTTTAGCATAAGTAAACAATTTCCAGATTTCAAAACGATTTATTACATAACCTGGAAGTTTTTGTGGGCAATAACTGGCCTTGTTTTCTCCTCGTCTAGGTAGATTTGAAATTGGACCGGCAGCAACTGGCAGACGGAGTGACATATATCTTTCTTATTGATATTTTAGCGAGAAAATTTCGATATAGCCTATGATTAAGTGTTGCAAATCGCACATGAGATGCAATCGGTGTGCTATTTTTCTTGGAATAGGTGTAATCAACGCATTTGTTCCTACAATGCAGAGACGAATAAAATGAGAATGGTTTTTCAACAAATAAAAACAAATTCCTGCTTCCTTCGGCAGGGACACTGTTGAACTTGACTTCGACTTTTAACTAAGTCACCTTGATCTGAAATTGCTGTTGACTGAAGGTTTTCGTACTTTCCTTTGTCCAGTCCTCTAGCGAAACAAGCTACCTGACATAGACGGACGTCGATCACTACGTTACCGCAACCTTACCCAAGTTGCGAACTCAAGCCTTTCAACCTTTGGCACGAGTCAGCGAAGAGGAATGCTGTCAATAACGACTATAAATCACTGTCAGTTGAACAGAGCAAAGCTTATACAGCCTTACCTTGTCAATGCATAAGCTTTGGATTGTTTAGCTGAGTCTGCCTCTTTTGAGACTTTACAATATAAAAGTTTGTGAAATACCGAACCTATAAGTAATTGTCCTTTGTAATGAGCAGCTGCACTACCACCACTGATTTCTGAGCCGTCATTTCCATACAATTCACTTACAGTTAAATTAGTAGAGTCCACATTTCCATATAATAAGCTTACTTTGGTTACTTGAGTTAACGAACGAGAAGGGCCAGTGCTCTTCTTTAATAAAAGTTTGTAAAAGTTAGCTGAACTACCAATGTATAGATCTCCTGACGAATGATCGACCTCAATGTTATCACCAAAAGTAGCTATTGGTATAGTTCGCACTTTTTGTAATTTATCGTTTGAACTGACTTGATATGCAACTATTCTTTTCCTGAGCGTTTCCATGACGTAAAGATACTTCTTATCAGGGGCAATGTTAATACCATTCGGCAGTAATAATGCATTAGAGACTACTTTGGCCTGACTATGCTTGTAATGAACGATATTTCCCCATGATCGTAAGAAAATGAGCTCTGGGAAGTATCCAAGCGGATGATGAAAGTAACGATCGTTTGTTGCATAAAAGTCATCTGTTCCTATCACAACCAGATCATTTAGATTAGTCAAATGTTCGTGTATGATTGTCTTTTGAAAAATTAAAGACTTATTACCAGCAGAGAATAAAAATACTTCGACAGAATCAAACTGCGGATTCCCATGATTGACACTGTACAGCAAAATCTTTCCAGTTATAGAGTCTTCATATACTCCTAATCCATGCGGAATAAATGATTTATGATCAAAGTTTCCTGTTATAGTCAGCTCAGTTACATTATGATGAGGTTTATTGAAATCAAAGAGATATATCCTACCCATCATTTTCTCAGGATCGCAAGCTGCAAAAGTGCGCAGTCCACTTGAAATAAAAGCCAGTCCATTCGAGGTCACTGCAATATCTTCAGCGCCGCATTCTATAGGAGGTATACTCCTGCATTGTCCAGGGCTATGATTTGTTATACCCTCGGAGATTCCTAGCAAATGCAATACTCGCCAAAGATGAAAAGCTAACGTAAAAAGGAAAATGATGAGTCCTGCAAATATCCATTTCTTGTATGCAAAATTGTGCGATCGAGTATATCTATTGACCGTATTACTCCGCTTTTTCGTTGGTTCCATCGTAGCAGTAATTAAGGAAGCTGAGTTCATCATACACATCTTTACTATGTCAATGTTGTCCTTTCAATTCGACGTGTTTGTGGATTTTTGGTCTGGTTGCCTTCTGTCGCCTTACTTATATTGGGGGCCGAACCTATTCAAAAGCGTTAAAAGAGGAGAAGGTTACACTTGTATGTAAAACACGGACCACGAACGCAAATCAAAATTACTAAACAGTTCCGCATTTTACAAAGAATTAATTTTGCAGATGACGTCAGTAAAAAGTATCCTGCAATGAAATACATTGCCGAAACTGAGCAAAAGAGCAAGTTTACCGCTGAAATCTAAGAAACTCGTACAAAAAATCATAATGTCTGCACGATGGAGTCTATCATCTTCCCTTTCAATTATTCATAGTGAAGCACTGATCCGTGTATTTGAGAGGAGATGTACGTCTCTTTTAGGACATTAAGCCAGCACTTATTGGGCAGAGAATGCTCAGAAGTTTCCTTTTGTAATTACGTAGCGATGAAAGCATGACTTGAGCTTACGTGATCAGTTGTTAAATATTTTTAAGCATTGACTCAAATAAATGAGATTCACTGGATTGATATTGTAATCTTTCGCTTGAGAGGCAAAGCAAATGTCTGCATATCAAAGAATGTTGATTAATGTTAGTTATCATCAGTTTCTGAAACTTGTAGAAGTGGAACTTTTGATGACAATCTTTCACAAGTTTGATTCCCCACTTTCAGAGAAGTTATGCTCTATGTTCGACGAACTTCACACAAATTAAAAGCAATCAGCTTATTAGCTCTATCCATCCCGATTTACGTTATGCATTCCACTCACAACAATACCTCCTCTTCTCCTTTGAGTAGTTTGTCAGATCTTTAGCTTCTTTCAGTTTCTGTAGCTATGACATTGGCAGTAAAAACGTCAAGCCCGTCATATAAACTGTGGTAGGAAGTATGATGTAGTTGGTATAGTTACACGCTGGATTGAACATATACGAGAAAGTTTATATTCTGCAAAAATTAGTAAGTAATTGAATACATCGTACACTTCAACCAGATCCCTCACTTTATCAAACTGTTGTTTTATTCTTCGATGTGACGTGTTTGACGGTTAGAGTTAGGATTATGGGAAGGCATTTTACTACGCCTTAGTAATTATAGGAAGGTTTATACCTTTAAAGAACAAACATATTGACATTATCATGGGTGAAATTTTACTGGTTGTATCAGAGAAAGCGATTTGAACTCAAGACAGTCAGTACTCAGACAAGGTCCTCGTACTTGTTCTTTAAATGTATACTTCTTTAAATGTATACTTCGCTTTATTGAAGGAATTATAAGGGTGTAACTTTGAAATAATACCGGTATATCTGAAGGAGCATAAAGGTACATCTAAAGGAGCATTAAGGTACATGCGAAGGAGCATAAAAGCACATATGAAGGAGAATAAAGGTATATCTCAAGGAGTATATAGGTATATCTGAAGGAGCATGATCGTATATCTGAAGGAGCATAAAGGTACATCTGAACGAGCATAAAGGTACATGCGAAGGAGCATAAAACAACATCTGAAGAAGAATAAAGGTATATCTCAAGGAGTATATAGGAATATCTGAAGGAGCATGATCTTATATCTGAAGGAGCATAAAGTTACATCTGAAGGAGCATAAAGGTACATCTAAAAGAGCATTAAGGCACATCTGAAGCAGCATAAAGGTACATCTAAAAGAGCATTAAGGCACATCTGAAGCATCATAAAGGCACAACTGATGGAGCATAAAGGTACATCTGGAGGAGCATAAAAGCACATCTGAAGGAGAATAAAGGTACATGCGAAGGAGCATAAAACAACATCTGAAGAAGGATAAAGGTATATCTCAAGGAGTATATAGGAATATCTGAAGGAGCATGATCTTATATCTGAAGGAGCATAAGGGTACATCTGAAGGAGCATAAAGGTATATCTAAAGGTGCATAAAGGTACGTGCAAAGGAGCATAAAAGCACATCTGAAGGAGAATAAAGGTACATGCGAAGGAGCATAAAACAACATCTGAAGAAGAATAAAGGTATATCTCAAGGAGTATATAGGAATATCTAAAGGAGCATGATCTTATATCTGAAGGAGCATAAGGGTACATCTGAAGGAGCATAAAGGTACATCTAAAAGAGCATTAAGGCACATCTGAAGCAGCATAAAGGCACAACTGATGGAGCATAAAGGTACATCTGAAGGAGCATAAAGTTACATCTGAAGGAGCATAAAGGTATACGTCAAGGAGTACAAAGGTATATCTGGAGGAGCATAAAGGTATATCTTAAGAAGCATAAGTTTATACCTGAAAAAACAAGCAATGTATTTCTGAAGTAGCAGAAGAGGCATAAATCTGTGGCAGATAAGATTGCATTTGATAGCACCATGGTTACTATGGTAGTGAATTACAGGAAGCTGACACAGCTTATCAAAACAATTGGATGTTAATCCACTTGATGTGAATAAATACCGCAATGTTGTTTGTAGAATGAGAATGATACTTCATGACAGAAATTCATTGTTGTATTTCGGTTATATGTAGAGGATCCTCAAACTGCCTCGTGAGCAACAATCGCGTTAGAAGCGTTTTGTTTCTTTGATAAATATAACTGAAGAACCATTAGCCGAAATTTTCAAGAACGCTAGGAAAATGGCAATTATGGATCATAAGGCGCTTAAGAGTAAACTTGGATCTCCTCAAATGTTATACATACGGTACTGTTTGAAAGTATTAGTACATTTTACGAAAGGCCTAACGTTGATTTGGTCGTCAGCCTTCAAAATTGGCTAAAAATACTGTCTGTTATGTTGATTCAGGGTCCAATAAAATGAAATCTCACCAATTACTTATGAATTAAGAGTTATGATAACGAAATCCGATTAAATTTTAATCTTCTTTCGTAGTATAACGGTGAGCATCGAATAAGACTAAATGCTGTCTCTTTAAAGAGCCGCGTGAGCAGATCATTGCCATTTTAATTGATTGGTAGCTTCTTTTCTTCGTTAATTACATCATTTCAAGACAATATGAAAATTAGATATGATATCAATGAGCACAAACACAAATTGGGGTACATTGCGAGTGACAAGAAAAACAGGCTTTAGATGTTTATGCTGAGAAGTGAAAGCGAACAAAGAAGAGGATAATTGTTCGATGGGTAAGGATGTCAAGAAAAATGTTGGCGAGAAGAGTTAAAGCTTCAATTCCAGTGCTAGACTTAGTTTCCTTGCTTGTAAAATTGGGAATTAAGTATTGGAGAAATGGGGCTACTGTCTCCCAAAAAGAATAGTCAACTAGATGAGCATACAAACGCGTGAAAATTGTGAAACGTACTTTAAGCAGCTTGATCATAAACATTTTGCTAAGGCAAAGCTCCCACTCTCAGGCTTCCTCCTGTTGCATACGTCGCTTGAAACGGTGGTCTGTCTAACGTATGTCTGCCATCTAAGACAAATGCGTGATGTTGTACTATGGCCGTGAAAAGGATACTTGTGATACCGCAAGTGGCGCAAAAGGGCACTTAGTACTTGTACTTAGAAACTTGTAATAAATCGATCATTTTGTCACATAAATGGTACTCTTATGCTCACCTCTTACCACTGTTTGTTTATTAGTGATATGGTAATATAAGATCCAGTTTGCCTTCTTGTCCCATACGTTTGTCTTTTCTTGTTGTTTCTTCACTGCTCTAAATATCCTGAGAATTAAGCGATTGATTGGTGAAATAAGTCAGAAAACAATCTTTGGTCACTAAATGTGAAACAAAAATTAAGAAACTACAAAGGAACTTTTAGTACTAAAATTTGGTCAAAACGTGTCCTAAAATAAGGAACTTTTAGAACTAGGGCTGGTGGTAGGTTCCTTATAAGAGAAAGCGTGTACTGCAGAGGTTTGTCGCTGTCGAAATCTAACCCAGGATAGTTCGTTTTGGTTTTATAATCCACAAGACTTCTCTATCATTTCTTCTGACCATATGAACGGTTTTCTCTCACACTGGTTATCGGCAGACATTTTATTTGTGTAGTCTTGACCGAAAGAAAAAGCGCGTGCGCACTTCTATTATTTTCAGCTCGCTTTGCCGGGCTGGATCTATCACATGGAAAAAGTCCAGCCAGTTAAAGCCAGGATCCCACTTGGCAAAACTGAGATTTCGGTTAGCTGGGCAAGCCCGGTTCTCTTGTGATAGCGAGTTGTGTTTTACGAGTTTGTCAATCAAAGTGAGATCTCGCTCAACCGTGCCAGCCAGGTCAACCTGGCTCATATGATACGGCCCTTACATGATCTCACTTAACACAGACCTCGGGTAGGCGTGGCTGAGATCTGTGTCAGCCGACATGGATGTTTCTCATATAAACATAGTTTTCTTCAACAAAGAACTTCTTTGTTTGCTCATATCTTGGCTTAGAGCCAGTCTGATTGTGCTGACTCGCCTCATATAAACAGGCCATTGGTATCATGGATTGTGGGTTGCATGTAAAGTAGTAAAGTACCCCTATTCAATAAAGTTGCCAGTCCCGAATCAGTCGATCATTGTACCATTTCGATTGACTGTATCGCCATTTCTAGACGAAATATGCTTTTTATATCTACAATATTTTTTGCAGGGTGTAAAATATATTCCCGAATTTTCAAATTTTAGAAACAATGCTTTTGATGTTATTCTTGCCTGACTTGTTCATTTAGCGCTTTTCTTTCAACTCAGAGTATGGGGTCACAGCCTTCCCTGTCTTAACTAAGATCTACCATCAGTGGAGACCCATTGTGTGATGACGTAGCCTTGGGTGGTGACGGATTACCTTTGAAAGAGCTATAGGAGCATCAGAGTATTTACTTTTAGCTCGCAGGTGATACTTTTCAAGGGAAGGTTGTAGGATTTTTTGGATTTAGTAGGAAAAATCAATTGCAAACTTGTCGTAGCTATATTCAAGGTGAACGATCTATTAATAAGCAGTAGGATTTAAATCGGCTGAAAAATATTTTTAATTCTTTTAGTCTCGTTCAAACAATGCTTAAATAAATATCAAAGCATGTTGACTATATGTATAACTATACAACTTTCTAATGAACTTCTCGTTCAACTTAATATGAAAGCCAGTTTTGATATACCAATCAGATATTATTACCCATATCACGTCACAGCGGCAGGAGGCAATACTTCTTCAAATGTCTCAACTATTTCTAAATGTTGTCCTAAGCTCTGTATGCAAAAGATTGTGTGCCTTGTCGTATCAGTGTTGTATCATCTGTCTGACTCTCCTTCCATCTCTTTTCCTGTCGCGTCATTGATGCCTTTGTAATTTACAGAATCAGTTCTCTTACTCTTTTTTTGTAGTAATTACAGCACTGTTACTAAAACATTTCGTCAAAGACTTTCCACTCCTCTGTTGCTATATTCAATCCAGCTTAGAATCGAATGGTTGTCACAGTAAATGGCATGAAGGGTCCATCCTATCACACCCAATTTCATGCTTTGTCTTCAATGCGATTACTGTCAGAAGCAATGTTTATCTCCATCCTTCTGGCATCTTAAGACTCAGTTCTCTTCTCATGCAATCAGTTTTGTGAACGTCTGTCATCGTTATTGTCACACGCGTTGGTCTGTAACTAAGATTTGTAATAACACATTCAAGATGAAGAGATGTAGGATTATAATTCATCTTATGGTAAGGCACAAACGTCATCGATACCATAATGAGATACGATTCCATTCAATGTCTTCACTGTCTCCCTTTGCTGAAAGCAGTAGTAAACATCATTTGAGAAACTCTCGTCATTTCAGTCAGGATTACACTTATTCACATTTAATCTGACGTTTCCTGATTGCCAAGAGAGCTTCTTATTTCCATGTTTAAATGCCATTTGTTCCATAAGAACAAGAAACAGACAGGTTGAATTTAATATTAGTAATTCATAATTACATAAATAAAGATTGTGTGACGATTACAAGGTTAGCAATTCAAAAAACAGTGACGCTATTGTCTTGATTAAATCTTTCCAATTCCCTGTCAGGGCTTTTATTGGCTCTCCGTATAATTTTCTATCAGTTCTAGAAGTCGCACCACTAACACTTGTAGATCATCTTTTCAAGTGAAGCACTTGAGTTTACAGAGTACGTAATTGTAGTTTTTGGATCTCAACTGACGTAGCATCAACACGAACAATGTGTATCAATTTTAATAGAGGGACTACATTGCAGATGCACTATTACTGTTTTCTTCTCATCAGCGCCCAACCTTTTTTAACCGGACCCCTCCAATAAGCGGTCTCTCAAATATCAAAGTAATTGCGACCTGTGCGTAAAATAGAATTTTAGCCTTCTTCTGTAGTGTTCATATGGTGGAATAGGATCGAGTGCATCGGCATCATATCCTTCGCTTTTATCAATCATAAACAAAACAGTAAGGACCAAGTTTACAAAAAATCATTCCCAAAGAAAAGAGCCATTTTTAATGTCTATGAACTCTATTTCCATGTCTGCGGCTTTACTATGCTGTATTTCCTCATCTATTCTAAACGTATGTTGACATATTTGTCACTTTTACACACATAGTAAGTAACTGGAACAATAAGTCCACCTTCTAGTTGACAGACACCTTCTACGTCAGTGTCAATTTCATTTTCTTCTTTGTTGATAACTAACTAAAAGTCAAACAGACAGTTCAGTTGGAAAATGTTCTACCTGTGTTTCCCCGCCATTTGCTGTTCTGAAAATTCCAAGGGCACAATCACTGAATGTTTGTATTTCTTCCACCGTGGAAAACACCGTGTACTTGAAATGAACCTTTGCTTAAAATGCATTTTGCATCCTAGTCATATTTCTTGGATTTTTGCTTGGTGTTATTGCGTCCTCTATCGCATTAGAAAATTTGAAAAGCCGTAAAATCAAATGGTGAGTCACTTTTCTATGATAGTTTGTTATATTTGCAGTAACAGACTTCATGTCTTTCCTACTCTGCAAATAAAATGTGTACACAGTGCTAATTAAAGAATTTACTGAAGCCTGCATTTCAACTTATTTCAATACATTTGCATGCTTTTGTAGGTCGGATTGTTGTGTTTCATGTCTCGTTATAGTAGTTTGTGTTGATTTGTGTGTCTTGTATTATAATAATAAAATGAAGTTGATATAGTTAGCTGTAGGTAATAATCAAAGAAGTATCGTCTATTTCCTTTTAAATTTTCGACATAGCTGGAGTGCAGTGAAAGTGAAGGAATACGCTTAACTTCTCACAAGGTCTTACAACTTGTTTTTAGTTCACTGTTACTAAAATTGTCTAGCAAACACCTTTTGGTGCTGCATAAAAAGGGTTCAATGTTGATTACAAAAGAGTCAGTGAGTAACAATATGAATCCACATAAAATTCATCAAATCAATTAGGGGAATTGCTTTTATCAATTGCTGTAGATGGATCCGACGATGGCGAAATCACTTGCTTCAAGTCCCTGAACACACTTTCATCGAGTTGTGATTGTTTGTACAATACGATGCAGTCAAGATCAGCAGATGATGCAAATCCATTTGACATCAATAAATTCGATATTGAGGATAATCAGAAAACTTACTGGACAAGAAAGACGAGGGGAACATTGACATTAAATAATAATAATAATAATAATGATAATAATAATAATAATAATAATAATAATAACCGGACCTTATAAGGCTGCTGACTCGACGTTTAAAATTTTTGAATTTGAAAGTTCAGTAATAAGCAACCCTCTCTTATGATCTGAAATGATCAAAATGTTAAAAAGACAACTAGCTTTCTTAATTACATTATTAAAGTTGAAGAACACCCAAACTCAAAAATGAAAGTTCTAGAATCAGAGGTGGAAATAATTGCTTTAATGAGAGGTAATTGGCAATTAAAATTTGGTTCAGGGCTCTTTTTCACACGACTCCATAATTGTCTTCCGTGCTACCAACGTCCCTTTGCTGTATCTTATCTTTCACTTCCCTTTGGACATATCTGGAGATAAATGTGACCAACGTGACTTTGTATCACTGTTATTTGAATTAGTAACTATTCAGTGACTCCCTTTCCTTACAAATTTACCATCAAAGCATTAATTTAACAATTTCGAGTTGTTGTCCATAATTTCAGAGCAAACGCACCTTTTGGGCTTGAGATTCTTGACTTAAGACATTTTTTACCTATCCCGTGATACTGCATTTATACGACCGTATAAAGTACATTTCATAGAAGACATTAAGGTTAGCTCATTTTTTTGCTAGTTTATTTATGTTGGTTTCTTGTGCTGTGATACATGACAGAAAATGCATTTATGAAGTTGAAGTTATTTTATTTAAACAACCGATGCAAGTTAGATCATATCGAGGGTACCATAATTAGTAACCAACGGCACTATTTAAATACCTTCTCAGTATCTGAATAATACCCTGATTTCAGACGATGAGAGGAGTTTTGAATGCGGGGGGAATTTATAATGTTAAGTCTTATAAAGGAATTCTTTTAACACAGAAACCTCGTACTTCCTGAGACATTAACAGCTGTACCATCTATGTCACGCAAATTATAATCTGCTGTAAAAGTAATATTTCATGAACTATATACTTTTCAAAGAAACGTACCGGTCCCAGTTGGGTCTTTTTCGATATGATCTAGTTTATATATATTTAAAATGATTGTTACTTTCCCATCTGATCACCTTTCCATTTCTTATTGTCCCTTTCTGCTCCATTAGCTATGATCCATCGTCCCCTTCCTATAGATAAAATGTACAAACCTGGTCAGCAAAATAGTCAGGTGCAATAAATTAATCTGTACATTCTAAGGACAGTTTCATATTCTGTCTGTTCAACACAAAATATTGCTTAAGTTCGGATACTTTGTGCTCTTGCTTAATATTGTGTAGGATGAGGTGTTTACCATCACATACAATAAAATCTGGATAGAGTCCCAAAGCACGATGTTGCTACAGCTTGTATTGCAACTTCGGTTGCTACCTACCATAAAACCGCAAGAATATCATAGAATTTAAAGCATTTGAAGTCAACAGATCCACAATTTCTGTGTAATTAACAAATTGAAGTGCAATGAATTAAAAGGCTTCACTAAAACGTGTAGTAATATTTTCATTGTTTGGTTTGTAGGTACCCGCTCTCACAAACAGAACACAAAGCACTGAAATTGTGATCGTTGCTTGAGGTTTAGCCTGGAAAGAGCTAAAAGGTTTAGCGTTTAGTTGTATGTCGGTCTTTCATTAAAAGACCGTTTTAAAGTTGAAGATTGCGACTGGGTTGAGTTGTTAGGTCATTAATGTTTGAATCCTATCAATGACAGTAATGTTCGTCGGTCTCTGCAATACCACAACTACTGATAACAAGCACAACCTTTGTAAAGAATACTCTATAACTGTAATTTAAAACCCATCCATATTTTGCTTCAACCACTAAATCTTATTGATTTGTCATGTATTCTCAGACTCGTGTTCTGTAAGAATTAAATGCAGGTAGTAGCGAATTAATTACCGATTGACTTAAGATGATGTTAACATAAAATGAAGAGAAAAGACACAAGACAAAAATTACTGCGCTTCGTTGACAGGAAAACATCACTATCGTTTTTATTCGTTACAGATAGTAATGCTATAGTAATGCTATATTCTTAAAGTGCTTTTATCACAGTTACCCGAGCATAGTTACCACAGAAATGAACTGGGTCCAGTTGTATCAGATTGAGAGAGAAAGGTTTTATAAAATCTACGATTAGAATTTAAGATACAAAAGAAGAGAGTTCGATTCAGATTGTATACATAACTCACTGCATGTGGTGCAAACACCAGAACAAAATGGAGAAATGTAATATGGTATGCTTCAACATTTGGTTACTACATCACCATGTCTAAATTGTGTTTTGAATTTGAAGCATAAAATGATGGAGAACTTGTAGATTATTGAAAAGATAGACTGCCTACTATTATTATTATCATCATCATTGTTATTATTATTATCATTATTATTGGTGTTATCGCCATTATCATTAACATTATTAACATTATCATAACTAGTAATAATAATTATTATTATTATATTAATACATATATTTTATCGGAAAAACCTAACGAATCAACCTTTATCGAGCTCTGCTTTTCTGTTAATATTTGTTAGTATATTAACTGTGATCTGTTCAGTATCATTCAGATTCAGGGATGGAGCAGTGGCGTGTCATGGAGGACAGCTGCCCCCAGACAGTTCCCAATGACACCCTGTTGGCCCACAAATATACAAGGAGAAAAATATCGTCGGCACTTAGATCTGCCAAAGATAGAAAATTGTTTGAAGACTATGCTGAAAAACCGTCGCGAAATCGCATTACATTAGAATGTGAAAGGCACAATATAAGAGCATATATGTAGACGCTGATATTGTATATTGATAGAGTTCCATAGATCTTTTGTTTGCTGCAATAGACCGTTATGACAGTAGATGATTTGTTTACCAATTCGTTTGTTTCGAATGTCATATAGTTGACTTCATTTCTGATAAAGTATATTTTAATTACTTCGAGTATTTTATGAACGCGACAAGTTCAGAAGTGAAGGCTCCAATTCTCCAATAAAGTAAATGTGTAAGTTGAAAAGGAATTGTGCATTGGAATTCAATGAATCTGTCGGCAATATGTCCGAAATCGTCGGCACTTGAGCTCTTCTGGATTTGCCGGCACATCATGTTTGACCTCTGGCGCCACCTCTGTTCAGATCTAAAACGGTTGTGTGCTTCTGTTTAATGTAAAGGTCATTTGAATTGGTTTGGGAAAATAAATCATAGCTCAAGAAGATAAAGTATAAACTAGATGCAGGCTCATGTTGCAGTCGGAAGGTATACCGTGTATCATATTTAAACTTTTGTTAAAATGTTTTGTTAAGTTTGCAGTAATCACTGGGTAGTTTTCTGGACAGGATAACCTATTAACATTAGTGCTGGAAATGTTTTTTTGACATAAAATTGATATAAAGTGACGTAATAATTTTGGCTAACATTTTTGCTATTTTAAATCATGTTTTGTACGACCCATGTTTTTACATACTTTAGACTGTAACCGTCGTTTCTCTGAATTAGGTATATAACTGACGTTTCTGGAAAGAGGAGCATGAAAACAGCAATCAAGTTTCAATGTGATTCTTTCAATTTTCTCATCCATGTGGGAAGACAAATGTAAAATGCAAAGTACAGACATTAATACCAAACCAGTAAAGGTTGATATGCTAAGAATGTGTAGATAAAAAAATTTCTACTAAGGAATTCCACGGTACTCTGCTATCTATATACAACATGCTCACGATAATTTCTTTGTGCCATTCATTACAAAACGTTCGAGGTAATTCTTTACTAAAAGGGATCAAAACAGAAGATATTCTGTTTTCTAAGTTCCCCCTACCTATCTTGAAATTATAGTCATGTTGGAAATGTTAAGTCACATAATACTCTTGTTTTGAGAGAATAGTTCTTTGCTACGATAACAAAGTCACAGTATCTTTGCCATTTTGAGACTGTTTGTTTTCTTCCAAATCCATCTTTATTTTGTTTGCTGTTTGTTGTTTATTTCCTATTGTAAGAGATAAACAAAGACAGGGTAATTTCCTGCGGCATGCCAGGTGTGGAGAATGCAATTACCTCATTTTATGGTAGTATGGTGTGAAGCACAATTGCCACTGATACATTGAATGTTGTTAAGTTTGGCATCTCAACTATTAACAACACAAGGCATTAAAGAATACAAAATAATACTACGTTTCATCGGAAAGTAAGAACGTAATATTTTCAATATCAATGCACGATGCTCCATGCTTGCTGAACAAAACTCCTACGCTAATATTCTGCTGGTTGTTTTTGCCTGAATTAAATGACACGCAGTGACACCGGAGGTACTCTTAAACTCATAAGAAAACTTTGAATTTCATGAGATAATTAACTATGATAACGCAGGGAAAAAGTAGGAAGGACTAATCAAAGATGAAAAGCTGAATGATACTTAATTATGTAGATTCTCATTATTATGCAATATGTGGACAAAGGGACTATAAGGCTTCTGTGTAAAAAATGACTTGAATTACTATGAATACTTAAATCATTATTTATGCAGAAGACGAACTAAAGCAGAAATGATCAGACAAAACTAGTTATAAGCTGTTACCAACACTAACTTCTCTTACTGGTTGGAAATTTGTATTTTCGAGAATTTATTAGTCGTTAATGTTACTAAGCAAATAAATGACCTCATTTAATTTCGATATCCACCAACAAAGGTTCTAAATAATTACAAATTCCAAATGAAAGATAGAGGCATTAATTTAATTGCCTTTTGAAGAGACAAACTATTTATCCCCGAATTGTCGAGCTAGTAAGGCTCTGGTCTCGTGAAAGTCGTCTGAATTCTGTGCCTTGTGGTTCTCAGGGTGTCACTGTGTTACTTTAAACGTGACAGATTTGATACTACAGGAGCACAAAAACAAATGTTAAAGCGTCAACTGACACAAGTCCTCAATATCATTTCTTGCTCATTCGTAATATACTCGCTTCGGAAACAAGTGGACTTATGCCAGCCATATACCAGACTTATAATACAACAGACATATTTTGTTAATATCTCTTGAGGTATAAGACAAGCCCAAGGTACTTTTGGCTGATTGGAAGATAGTAATCCTATGTCGTTTCATCGCGTTATTATCTTTTCACAGGGTTGTTCAAGTTGACATACAGTTGATAAATTTCATCGTTAGGTTTAAGTTGTTGAGAGTTTGACTGCCTTTTGGCGTCATCACTGATAGCTCGCATTTTTTAATAAAAGACGACCAGTTGTGCTACATTTGTGAGTGTAATCACTGACCCATTTTCTCTGTTGCTACAAGCATAGTATCGTATTGTTTCGACAGAATTTGTTCAAAACCGAATTTGTCTACGGTTTTGTAAACGTGTCTTGAAGGCGCCTCTCAAACCAGCAATCCTGTTAACACGACCAATTCTTACTAAAAAGCACTTTTAAACGCTTTTTGATTTTCCTCAGACTCTGCATATTACTCTGTTTTAAACAGAAAAACCATTTTACTTAACGCTTCGGCTTAAAGGGAAATGTCAAATATCACCGATACTCGCATTTATGTCGCGTTTGAAAAGACTTAAGCTATGATAGCTCATTGGTTACTAGATCAATTTACAGTGGGCGTAAAAGTTCGTGGATCTATGAACTGCCAATTCCAACAAGCTAAACAGTCCTTATTTTTTCATCTGGGTTATTTAACAGTTTTTCAACAAGATGTCCCAACTGTTTCAAAATGCCTTATAAACATTTAGCAAAGCAAAGAGAAAATCCAATGCAAGATACCTTTATATAGGCCTGTGCGTGATATTTCAATTTTAAAATGTGTTTCTGTTAAAACTTAATTCAGGACAAACGAAAGTCTTACGACTTCAAAGGAGTCTAAAGTCCAAATCCTTCTTCAGTTTACCGTTTATGACTACAAATTTCCCTTGTTTCCATACTCGTCCATGTCTCTACTCAAAACCTTTGATATTATACACAAGTAAGAAAAAGAATGACACATAACCATTGTCCTTGGAAGGACGCAAAGTAAATAATAACTTTTATCTTAGGTTTATTTTGGATATACTTCACGCAAATGTCTATGAAATTTTATAGGGAAGAATTATAATTATAATATTCACTAATTATAGTGCGGAAACTTAATAAATGCTAAATTTCTCGTTGTCAAGTAGCAGAGCAAGGCATTACCTATGGCAGAACTCGCCTAAAAGCTTATTTCCATAGCTTTTTCATCAGATGTTGCTTCAGTCTGACATACGTGATTGATCATATTTAAGAAATGTTTGTTCTTCATTCTTTCTCATCCTTTGGTCAAAGAGTACTATCTGAAAGATTCAAAAGATGTCTTAACCAATGTCACTTCTATTAGGCCAAATAACAAGACCCATTACAAATAAAAAAAGTTAAAAAAATCCTTTCCTAAATCAAAACTTGGTATACATGTTGTTACAGAGCAGTACTTATGTGTTTAACTTGGTTATTAAAAACTACGCCCCTGTATTTGATGTGTCTGCCATGTTTTCGTTTTTGCCCTATTGGGCAGCAAATGTGATGCTTTATGTTATAATTTCTGAATTGTTCCATCTTCAAAGCTCTCATGGAACTGATGGTAAATTTTCGGGAGTTAATCTTCACAGGAATGTTAATCAAGCCTTAGAATAATTTCTTGAGTTTATAATACTACAGAGTCATTCCTGGTGAGATCTTCACAGGCATCTCAAACAACGACAAGAGTCTTGTGTTACAGAAAAGAAGCAGTTCAATAGAACCAGTACAATAGATCCCGGCTTGTCTTTGCGACATGAAACGGATATTATTTTACACACAGTTTTGCTCATCAGTACCGGTACGCCTATTCTCATTTCAGTTCGATTCTATTGAATTTTATACAGCACTCTTTTGATGAGCTTTTAGTTACCACCACGCTGTTCGGTTTGAAATAGCTATTACTGCTACAATGCATTATTTTACATCTCAGGCAGAATCCATTTAGTTGAAAAAGCAACTGTCTGATACAGCAGATGACCCTTAAGAAAATCCTTGGCCTTTCATAATCGCTCTGTATAAGTTGAGAATTCGGTCTTGTAAAGGAATACACTGATTATATGCATCTTCTGTTATTAATCAGCATGCCTTTTCACGACTTCACGGTTCTTGCTGGTTCCATTATCATATAGATTGAATAGTAACTGATCATATCATGGACGTCGGATAGACGGGGACGTTACAAAGTAAAGGTATTGTAATGAACTAGTGAGAACACAAATCTATGCTGTGCAGAGAATCAACACGCACCAGGTAGGATCTGTGTACTATCCACGGATAATCTCTTATGCTCACTAGATCTCAAGTTAGCACATCATTATGAACAAGTGTCCATTATCATGCCAGATTACGGATGACATGAGCTCACCAAATTTCCCTTCTTGCTGGGATATGAGCCTGTTGCATGTGTTCATTACGATAAGACGCTTTTCAAAGCGCACTGGCTTCAGGCTCAGTCTGTAGCGTGTAGGATAAAACTTCACAGTTTTTCAAACCGTTGACAATTGTTTTATCATCTTAAAGTATGAGTAAGGGTTTATGGACAAAGACCTAGATTATAATAGTCCTTTTAAAGTCCTTAACCACCGACAATTTGAAGTATCTCTTCTTAATTTTAGAAATCATTTGATTGGTCTTTGACTCTGAAATGCCTAAGTTAGAAAAAGTCAGCTTGTTCCACACTTATTTTTTCGACATTGGAAAGGATATTTAATTAGAAAGACTTCATTGATATTGAATTATTTGCAAGCCTTGCTTGCGCATTTGTAGACGAGACACTTATGCAGTTCAATGTATCTGGAAAGCATAACACGAACAGAATGGTGTAGGACTTGTACATACACTTATTCCTACATTACTTTCATTACAATTAAATAGTAAGTGGCATAAACGGCTGGTTTGTCTTCATGACTGGTGGCTTTCCTAAATGTGCCCAGTAAGATATATCCCACGAGGATTCCTGTCCTAGTTCTCTACCGTTTCTGTCATTTCATGTTCGATGCAGTGTAATGCTTATTCTATACACAACAAAAAATAAGGGTGTGTGATCTGAGGTTCAAAAGAAGGCGTTTGTTTCTAGAACATCAATAATTTAATAGCAAAATAGAAACTACGAAGGCATTACTGTACTCTGTTTGTAGCTATCATTCTGTTATAGAAGACCAGATGCTTGGATTTGTAGTTTGCAATGATTGAAACCAGAAATACCAAGACAACTGGAAACAAATTATACAAGTTTATCATCATTCTTTATAAGCATGATTAATGGTTAACGTATTCTTTTGTTGAAGTAGTACCTAGATTACAGTTAATTACAAAAGCATTTGAAAGCTCACTGTGTTTGGGAACCAGAAGCCAAAGACTGTGAATACTATGCAGTTTTGTACTCTGTCACACTAAATATCGTGCTCCTTTTATTTGTATACAACATGTCAAAAGCTAGATATTTTCAGATATTAACTGAAGGGAAGTAAAAGTGCTTTCCGACGATACAATGTCTGCAAATTTCTAACACGGGGTTTCTTCACTCTCAGAGCTTTCTCCAATCTTAAGCAAGCAAACCAATTTCATGTTGGTGAATAAATAAAAAAGCTAACCATCATGTGCTGGACTCTTAACGAGGGAATGCATACATTTGACTGCCAGTGTCATGCTCATATTTCGTGTTGTCCTCTCGTTGACCCCAAAGCTAAAACAGAGAACTTAATGCAGATAACAGAGTTGGACTCACGACAGTTTAACCAATGGTCATTGTATTTTACAGAATAAATAGTCTGTATTGAGCTTGTTATGCTAGTAAAACACAATCATTTTTCAAACTTGTTGTTAACAAATATTTCCTCGCAGACACATGTAACGACACAAGAGAGTCATCGTTCAGGAATTTAAGGCTTCTTAATCAAACATGGATTTATCTACTTTCATTATTCATGGAATGTCCATAAAAACCCAACAGAATATCAAAACAAAAAGTCTTCATTCTCCTTTCCTTTTTGGATTGTTAGCGGAGGCTACCTTTGCTCGTCATGTGGTATCAACAGAATCCGCTATTTGCATCATCAAGATAAACAAAGCGACCGAAATTTTCGAGTAACTTCTAAGTACAAACTATAACTTAGGTAAACTGCTGCAAACAGCAGGAAATAACATCCAATGTACTGTTAGATGGCTAGGCACTATTGTTTGCTAAAAAGGGGTTTCTAATTAATCCATTATCATTGACGCAAGTCATTACGAATGTTAAATTTCTAAGCGTTTAACTCCATTACACTGGCTTTCTTCATAATGTGTTTAGACATATTTAAACCAAGTGGATTATCAAGCACATTAACATATTCTAAGACGAAAATCAAGGGAGAAAGCTGTGGAAAGACCAACAGCTCAACTAGAATTTGTTCCAGAGAGAGAACTTTACTTCCTATCCCTATGTATTTATCCATCTATCTATCTATCTATCTATCTATCTATCTATCTATCTATCTATCTATCTATCTATCTATCTATCTATCTACCTACCTACCTACCTACCTACCTACCTACCTATTAACTTGCATCATGATAAAAGGACAAAATGAAAAATAGCTTGATTTTGTATTTAGACTAGTTTCACTCACGTTCTAAAAGATTTGTAAGTGTGGCGTTATCTATAAATGTAATGTATTAAGAAGTGACGATGTTTTCGCCAACTTTGCACGTTTGTGAAGTAAGTTATGTAAGAAAAGAACGCACGTTAGCTTTTATCCTGTTGTTGTGTCCATGACAAAATACAAAATATTTACGAGATTGGAAAATTGAAAAATATAGGATAATTTCCATTCAAACATGATTGTTAATAATAAGAGGAATGATGAATCAAAGTGTTGACAAATTCTGCCATCGCAGACGACATGCTTATCAGAAAGCTTGTGCAGCAGAAGTTAGAAGTCAGTTTACTTCTGGAAATTAACGTGTGTTTAATTCAAAACATGTGGGGAGACGAAACAATATTTCTTCGGAAATTACCAAAGAATTCAACCATTTAATTTGGTTTAGTTAATCAGTGAGTGCAATAAGCCATACGCTGCACTGCGTAGATAAGTGTTGTTTGCTGCAAGATGCTACTCGTGAAGCCATTTTATCACAGTCCGGTTGCTTCTCTTATTCAGCCTGCTTAAATCAGAGATTAATTTATGCTGTGCTTAGGAGATCGTCAGAGTCTTTTAGGTAGTGCAATTTTAAGAAATGCGAATGAAATATATTAACTAGAGACAGCAGGCTAATTAAAGACCCAGTAATCAAATCAAGATTATGTAGTTCCTTGTCTTTTAAGGCGTGAAACATCCCCTCGCGATACAGGGAACTTTTATTTTAAAAGCAGCTAAAATGTGTTCATATTTGGAATCTTAATGTCGGTAGCAAATATGTGTTTGAAAAAATGAAAAATAGCTGTGATACTGTGAAGGAGAATTTGAACTGAGGTCTATTCAGCTGAAGCGTCTCAATCGTTAAAACACGAAGTCGTGAGGGTTTTCCTCTTGAAAATATTTTTGATCATCTAGTGCACAAAAAGCATAATAATTTAACAATAAAGCCCTGGTTTTGTGGCCATGAAAAGAATTTCTTGTAGACGGTTGCAGAAATCATATATTTGCACTAAATAGCACCATATTCACTTTTTCTCTCGTCAATCTGACACTCTTTGGCCCTATTTCTGTCGTTGCAAACCGTATTGCTGTGATACGGCAAGACTTTGGTGTAGTGGTGCAAGTGAGAATCATTTACGAGTAATCATAACCGACCTGATTGCTTGTCTAAAGATGTCTTATCGTTTTACAATTTTTATTAAATAAACGCACAATGTTTTGATTAGTAATTTGTCTCAATTTCACGAATCTTTTTAAATTTGCGAATGTGTGTATCAGCAGGGGTATCTTAGTAAATGTCGGCAAATTTATAACCATGTTGTGATTTGACCTGCACTAAATACTACCAAGGTAGAAGCTGTAATTATCTAGAAGATATATCTTGTCGCAGTAATTCCGGGGGGTTTATTTGAGCGATTTTAGACAGGAAGAGTATGTTTATCATTTTCGGTTCGAAGTTTGTGATTTTTGAAGAAAGCCATGACTTTGTCTGCTCATTTTTGCAAGTAACAGAGTATACATGTTTTTTTTCGTAGCCATAAATCATTCCACTAATGTTTGGGAGGTAGGATTCTAAGTAGATTTTTCCCTGCACGTTCCCGTTTGCAATCGTTTATTTTGGGGGTCATAAGCCAAATCTTAAGACCGTGCCTCCTTGTGATTCATTAACCTGAATACACCCCTTGGCATAGCCAGATCACAGTCTTTATAAATTTATAAGCGTCTTGCATTCTAGCGTGTTAGATTCAGTTTGTTATCGTTGAATAATAAAAGAAAACAAATTCGATTATGCTTGAGTCATAATAAAATATTATGGTCATCAAAACGTGCTCTTTCTGTTTTCTTTCAGTGATCACTCTTGTTCTGGAGCTTACTTAAAATTTTCATCTAGAGGACAAAATCTATCAAATTACTATCAAATAATTTATACTGTTATATGTAACAACAACGTATTTAAAAAGTCCATAGTCATGATTTGGTAAAATGGCGACCTCCAAATTGCCGCAATGTCACCAGATACATTAGCAAACAAGTTGGTACTTCGATTTTTCCGTACGCCTTTTATCAAGCGCTTTCTTTTATTATCGGAATAGGCTTTGTCCACTTTTTAGGACTTAATTCACTTCTCCGCATTTTTCATGCTCGTAGAACGACACTTTTATGAAGAAATATCTTACACATGTGATAAGTACTATGCTTAAAGACAATCAAAGTTTATAAAGTCAAAGAGTTTAACTTTTCACTCGAGGTGCACCATCAATTCCTGACAATTCCCACTGAGCGTATCTCTAGATCATCGTATGATGTCAAATGTGAAAGGAATCTCACAGTCTGGAATTGTCTTTCAAGAGTAAAAAGATTGTGAAAATGAGGCACGACCTGCTCCAAGTCATCGTAAAATTATTAGAATATAATGGTTGAAAGGGTGGACAGACCTCGCTTGTTACACTGTCCCTGCCCTTTTGATTGAATTATGTATCTGTTAATCACTTTGATGTCAGTCTTCGGGTCAGTAGGAAAGTCCCCGTTTTGTGTCTCATCTGTTCTTTTACTAAAGGTTGTTTCTTACCTCAAAAGACACACTTCACAATGGTTGACACATATTTGGTAATGATTTCAAATGTAATAGGGATCACTTACAGTAAACTCGTGACACGGGGGGGGGGGGGGAAAATAAACATTTTTTATT
>JANTCA010003953.1:0-10480 GCA_024741275.1 Chironex yamaguchii | reverse complement strand
AACTTTAAAATGCTGTGTCTTCTGCATCAAACGCTTTTTGATCTTCAGATTTATTCACCTGAACAAGATTTGGTTTTCCATAAATGACATCCTCATCTGAATCATACAACATGCTTAGTGTTTCACTTTCTTTTGATGCTGCCTCTTGAATGGCAGTTTTTGAGGGTGAGTACACAAATGCCATTGTGTAGAGATAGAAATTGAAGAGGCCATAAAATGCCAAAAATTCTGCTGAATTATCATAACTTGTGGTAATTTCAGCCACAAAATTATCATGCAAAAATGCAGGACCAAATCGCAGTCCAACAGATAGAAGAGTTATACCAATGACAATTACCATCAATGCCGTGAGGAACTTGAGTCTGATGTCAAAATAAGGCATATTTTTCAACTCAGAAAAGGCTGTATACATCAAATACAGGAGATAAATTACGTACACGCCACCCACGATGAAAAAGACGACTTTTAATCCAATGAAATTTCCTGTGTCAATCTTGTAATTATAAGACGGATCTTGGAGCTCATTAAATTGTTGCCACCCAAGTATAACACAGCCAAAAATCCAAAAGAAACCGATAAGGGCTAACTTAGGCAAATAGAAATGAACCAGGGTTCGATCATTCTGTCTAACACCATGAAATGCACAGAGCCAGAATAATAGAAGTGCTGTGATGAATGTCGTTTGAAATACAGCATCAAGTGAGCTAGGGACCCAACTGTGAATCAAGAAATTCATTGGAAATAAGGGGTCGTTATAGAGTAGCAGTAAAGGCAATAACACTGACATCCATTTTTGCTCAATCGACCAGTCACGAACAGGAAATCTTCTTAAACTGTGGGCAAATAAACAAGCCACTGTAAATGCCAACACAAGGAAGACAAAACGAAACCAGATTTCAATCTGTGTGAAGTCTGCGCTATAATAACGAAATGTGAAGATAACATTTCGTATTCTCACCCCTCGTGGGGGAGTCAGGCCATAGAAATTCACTGTAATCATATAAGATGGATATTCTAAATTCCCAAGATGAAGGGCCACCACATGATCACATTTAGTAGACGTGCATTTTAATGTGCGAGTCCTGTTTCTGTAAGCATGCTTGATAATCTGACGATAACTACTATCTTTAGTTCGTCCAAGGATTTTCACCGTTAAATGAAAATCGAGGGTAGTTTTTTTCATCCTTTTGGTCTGCAGCTGCACATTACACAACAACCACAGCTGTTGATTAAAAACGGTCAACATCCCCGACTCCATTGTAAAAGGCCCAGAATTGAAATTTTTGGGTGGTACACCTAATTCTTTCGCATTTGTGGCATGTTCACTTAAAATGGGTGGTCCAGCAGCGCCAATAATCACAGTTACAACAAAGCAGGCCAGGAAAAATCCGAACACAAGCATAAACTGTCGCTTGGTCAATGTGTATAGTCTCATCTGAGCTGATGGCTCCAATTGTTTGAACTTGAGTGGTACATTCATCTTCCAGAAATAAATGATAGTACTTCCTCCGCTTGATCAAGCTGTCAGCCTCGACACTAAACTCAAGATTACCAAATTGCAAATAAGAAAAAGAATGGCTGCCAATTTGTGCTACAAACAGTTAACACTAAGATGCAACAGTTTCGCGCCAGCTCAACAAATCCCGCTTCCTTAATTTAATGCTGTAAGCCAACGAACACTATTCCCTTCGTAGCAAAAATCGTTTCAAGTCAATTCCAGCAAAAGAATGACACGAATTCTTACAATGGTGTAGAAGTTCTTTGACAGATTTAGATAAGTTCTGGTGTCCCCGTTTCTTTGTTCAGCTGGCCACGTGTCAAAATAACAACCGCTATTCGACGCCAGATATTTCCTTCCACACTTCCACTGTAGATATGTACATTAAAAATGAATCCTAAGTAAGATTGACTAAAATAAACTACTAGAAAATGCATTGGACAACAACGATAGTTTCACCTTCTCCATTCCCAAAACCAAGATACTATCAACAGAGGAAATGTGAACAACAAAAGATGAATACAAGTCAAGCGCAATTTTTTGGAGGTTTTACAGCCTCCGAAATCCCTGTTTCCAGGAGGAGCTTTTGTGATTACGTCGGGAGAGGAACGATCAAGCACGTTCAAAAACTAAGAAATCCCCGTTTTAATTAGAAAATTTATCTGCCGTATATAACTGTTTTTTTTCTTCGGCTTTCTTCATTTTCCGATGGAGATGTAGCACCGATTTTAGTCGTCCGTATTTTCCTATTGGCTTCCGTTTATATAGTATGCGATTTTACAAACAAAGTTTTAAATGGATCTACAACTTAGCAATGGTTTTATTTTTTGGTTCTCTTCGTTTTTCAATGGAAACATAGCACTCATTTCAAATCTGCCGTCTGTTTACAAGAAATACTCGAGAGAATTTTTATGGTACGTGGTCATAATTTTTGGAGCAGGTGGCGGGCAGAATACTTGGTAAATTGAAAAGAACACCACAAGACTTTGGGTAAGGGAACGGCAAAAATTAGCGCAGGGGACGTCGTTTTGGTGCCTGAAGACAAGGTAAAACGATCACTCTGGAAACTTGGAAGAATTGAAAAACTGATCGTTGGCAGAGATGTTCAAATGCGAGGGGCAAAGGTACGGATTTTTTCTAGAAATAAAGCAGATTATATATCTAGACCTTTGCAGAAACTGTACCCCATAGAGATGAAAGAGGAGATTAACGAGGATAGACAGAGCGGGGAGAAGGACGAAGTGCAGGAGACGGAGGACAGAAAGGAGGGCGTCGAACATGAGACATCAACGCCCATGGCGGGATTGTGCAGAGCAGCGATGCAAGATGCCAAATGGCGCCTTATGCTTGACTCCAATGAGTCAAGGAGGGGAGTTGTGTTGGGGCCTGACTCCCCCCTTTGCTGCCCCGTAGCTTCTGCACAGCAGCCCACGTGTATTGTATCGACAGCACGCGTGATTACCCTCACGTACAGGTATTTTACACAAGCAACAGCAGCATCAAGGTACACATCCTTATTAGGAGTGTCATACCAACAATTTGAATTATGTCAATCAGCAAGTAGAACAATAATTAGCAAACTATATAAATTAGATTGAGATTAGTTAATTGCTTTTAAGGTTGTAAACCTGTGATTGTTGAGATATGGATTGAAGTAATATAAAACTCTCACATCAATCAGTTTATTGTCGTTGCCTAACGTCACTATTCTGATAGGGGCACCGTTATATATAGCGGTCCCAACATGGTGAAAAATGCACAATCTTATTAACGCGGTGCTGAACAAATCGCGTCCACTCGCCATTGTTGTAAATCCAATAGAGAGTGGTTTTACTACCCAGCCAGTACGTAACAGTATCAACCTTAAACTGTGGAGCTAATGCTTCAATAATGGTGTTCATTAGTGTAGCAAACACTCTTGCAGACATTAGATTTAGCCTAAGAATGGCCAGTTCCTTCAAGGGAGAAACTCTAGTCTTGGGGCACTGAGTTGCCTTGTAAAATTCCCTTCTGTGGTTGCTTCCACAATATATACCACGCCACAGTATTATTTCATGCTGGCATCAGCAAAGCAATTGTCTATTCAACACTTTGTCCTTTCTTGTTGTGATACATCTTGGAACACAAATTTTTCCTGTTTCTCTCAAATTACTGAGCCGTATTTCCCATTGCTCACAGTTTGCTTCTGAAAGGGCGTCATTGCAGCCTAATTTTCGTTGGCACAACTCCTGGAACAGGATCTCAACTGCTATGGCTACAGGACTAACAAGTCAAAGAGAGCAGCTAGCGCACTAAGCATTCCTCGCTTGGCAGCTTGTGATGTCTTCCAAATTTCTTTACCTTTCTTACGAAGAACAAATTGCAAAGAGTCTTGTTCAATATTCCATTTGATACGCAAGACGTTAGTCTTCTTTCCCACTTTACTTGGTGTCTCCAAGGTTGTCGTAGCATAGGATGAATCCTCTGTGACAGCCGCTTGTTTCTCTCTCAAGTCTCCTTTTCGACAATTTCTTTTACAAGCTCTTGATCATTCGTCTTCCACTTACGCAAAGAGAATCTACCCTCTTTTAACATACCTTTGACTTTCTCATAAAGGGCTAACACCCCCCCTCAGAGTCCTGACACCCCGTAACCGGATCATCTACAAAGAAACCAGTTAACAAATTTTTCACAATTTCGGGTCTTCCTCTTCATACTTCTTTATATGGTGTCTAAGCACACAATTCAGGAGGAAGGGGGATGAGTGGCATCCAAAACTGCCCAAAGGTATATAGCAATATACATCCACCTCAGGGTCCTTTTTGCATTAATATCCTTCAACCACAAAAATCTAAGGCGATCTTTGTCTTCTGGATCGATCTTAATATTAAAGAACACTTGCTTGATGTCACTTACCGCTGCCATTGGATTGGTCCTAAATCTAAGAAGCAGATCAAAGATTAGAGAAGTCAAACATGTAAACAACATGGACCAACATATAAACAGTTATTCAATGACTATCCCGATTTCCCACTCTTTGCAAGAAATCATAGACAATTCTAACCTTTGTGATTTCTGCATCTCACCGCTCGGTTTGGGAAGATAGTGTATTCTGTTCGAGCTCTGAGACTTGCTCCACTATCCCTTCCTTAACCTGTTGAGAGATAATTTCATCATATTTAACATAGATGTCTGGGGTATTCTCTAATTTCTGTTACCTGACTGATCAGTCCCTGCTAGCTTACATTGTCATTAGCAGGCAATGGCTTGTGTCCCATTTTCCAGCGGAGCCCAACTGAATATCTAGTGCCGTTGAAGGTGATATCATCAAGTACAAGTTAATGCACATTATCTGTCACTCTTATTCACAGGCTGTCCAAGTCCTGAAGCCTGTTTACCTTGTGTTTTGAATGTCATCAATTCAAAAATTAACACTACAATGTATAAAATTTAATTTCTCACCTTAAAGCTGTCCTCACAATACCCAGCCCAACTTTGTCTTCACTGCTATAGGTTCATCTGCCGCCTCCCCCATCCATATTGTTTCACCTTCTTGAAAATTCCATAAAAAATCGGAGCCGATGAGGCAACCAATTTCCAGGATATCATCAGACTTACAAACATCTAAAAACCACAAATTATTCTAATGAATAAATTTCCTTTTGACAATCTCAATATAAATATCCGGAATATTAGAAATATCATAAAAAACTTCTACGCAAACTTCTATGCTTCTACGCGAACACCCTTTTCTTGCTGAGAAGGACTGAGTGATATTTCAACGACATCCCTTATAGCCATAATTAGCTTGCTTACTTCTGAATGCCTTTAGCCCAAGTCTTTTGCTTCTCACATGCTATAATCTAAGTTTGCAAACAGCTTTGGCAGCGGTGAAAGATCTATGGCTACCAGTGTCAAACAATACTCTCATCCTTTTCTCTCTTTTGCAATCACCACTGCAAAGGCTGCTTGCAAGGCCACTCTCCCTTCTAAGCTAGTATTCCCTGCCCAGGAGGTTGCTGTGGGGTCAAGCCTAGGTGGTGCAGTGGGCTTCGGCTGCAGCTCCTTACTAGGAGCCAGGGTGGGGCAAATGGCACAATGATGGTTTTCCTTATAATAATCACACTGTAATTTAGCAGGACGTTTAAACGACCTATGCCCTGGCCTGAGACAACTAAAACACCTCGCATTTTTAATCAAAAGTTTCTTATTCTCCTGAATGTCCTTGATTGTTTTGCATTTATCTGCAGAGAAGGCAGAGACCATTGAGGGGCTATGTTGTTGTGGCCTAGGCCTGCTCGTCTGCTGTTTTGGGTCTTGTCATATTTGGCTGTGACGTGATCGGGAAGTGTCCCTCCAAGACTTCCAGTTCCTTGCCAAGAGTCAAGAGCATATCATCCAGATTCCACTCCATGTGGTTTTTACCAAGTCCGATCATAGCATTTCTCAGAGATCCTGTGGAATTTTTCTCATGAGAACTACCACAACAATGCTTGAGTAGGTCTCTTTGTTTACTCCTTGGGCCTCCACTGCATGGTAGCGAGTCTCGATTTGGTCATGGAGATTGCATAATCTTGGAATGCTCTTTTCATTAAAGACTGGAGCCATGTTAATCAAATCATTAATGTGTGCATTCCAATGAGGTATAAGAAAAGCTAGAGGGTCAACTCGAGGTTTCTCGCATGTTGACAACCCGCAGCCTACGAAACTAGGTCCAATATGGGGGTTGTACGTCAAAAAGTTCCTAGCTGCAACAGTAAACAAACCAATTTGATTGAAAGAGCTGTGAACACGAATTGTATTTTGCAGGTCTATAACATGCCACGAGCATGTTATACTACTAGCAGAGAAAATAGCAGAGATAAGCACTGCATGAAGTAAAAACAACTGTGTAAGCAAACTAGTGTCATCTTTTGATTTGTGTCTCGATTTGCAATAAGCGATTATGGTCTGTAATTACAGTCAATAAGTTACTTTATTTAAAAATTGTGACTATGTTCTTGCAAGTCGTCGGATGTGACCGCAAATTCAGTTTTAAATGGTATTCATTAAACCGTGCTTCTAGTGCGGGATGTTGGACTCAACAAGAGAAGAGAGAAGCATCTAGAAAATGGTCGAGCGTGAGGGGAGAAGGTTTTAAGATCTCATGACACACCAAACGACGAGCGAAATGGAGAAATTGACCCTTGTTAGATGAAAGTTATACTTTAACCAAGAAACTAGTGTACATGAAAGCTTATTACAGTAATACGAAGATGCAAGTTTACAACTTTTTGGAGAGACCTAGAATTATGATCAGTATCACTCGTTGGTGTAATCATTTAGACCAGTTGAAAGAGTATAATTTCTTTCAAAATTAATAACGGACAGCATTGATAGAAATAATGTTAAAAATATTGGACATTGACTCCAGAGATAACCTCTCAATCCTGCTAGTAAATATCCAGTGAACCAGGTGAGACATAATTTTACAGTCCCAAACCAGCGTTAACAACATACAGCTGAATTTTTAAACATTATTTTAGATAACTACACTTTTGTCCCGAAGAAATATGCCATAAATCTAAAATCAGGACGAATTATACTTGTAAGGAGAACGCTCCAATAAAAAAAGACTATAATCATATATTAACGTTTCAAAAAAATTGCATTGTTCATCATCAGAATTGCATGAATGAGCTTGTATGAACATTGTAAGGCTAAGAAAAAATCGATGGAATGAGATGGGCTTTTGTACCCCAGCTTCATCAATTTCACCTGATCTCACGTCGATTTTCATCAAACTCTGACAGTTTTGACCCTCGACATTACCCTGCCAAAGTGTACACTCTTCTTTTTCTCATTTTGTCAATTCTGATAACCAAAAGCAATGCAAGATATTGCCATTTTGAAATTTAACACAAGCACATTCCACCAGTATACAACATAAAACGGGAATCTTTTACCGTACTAACCGGGTTCCTAGAAACGCAAAGTGGCTGCAACCTCGCTCTGATGTTAACTCTCTAGCTTTTCATATACATCATTGGTGCACTCTTGATGACACTTGGTTTTTCAACAAATCCACTGCTGCGTCAGTCAGGGTGAACCCCCTTACAACACTACTGACAGGCTCTTCCAAATAACGTAGTATTTAAATTTATCTACCTTGGCCAGCTCCTTATCATCGTGGAAAGCACTCTTAAACCCACCCCAGAACTCTTGCTATTGGGCGATCTTACCAGAGAACTTCTTCAATACTAGTTTTGGAAGCTTAACTCGTCATCCTGATCCAGAAATTTCAGGCAAAACGTTAGATCAATGAATCGAATTCAAGCTTTCTATTGAGCAACTTGGTGGTAAATTTCCTGAAGGCTGTGGTTGATAAATCCTACTTGGTTCTGATTTTATATCCACTTTTTCCAGGGGCCATCCTGTGTGAAGTCAAACTGTACGTGATTTTCTCCTTAAAATGGCTAGACTCCTCTGATTCCTTATCGCAGGCATCCTCATCTACAGTTTCAACCATCAGATCGAAAACTTCCTTATCTAAAGTTTTAAGACATCGGGCTTGTCTTCCAATCGGCTCATGGAGGTATAAAACGAAGCTCGTCTCTCTTATCCTTATTTTGCTTTAAGGCATTCTCAATTTTTTTCAATAACTTTGTCGTAGTGCCACAATGAGATTTTTGCTTTGGTTTTGCTTTTTCAAAGTTATCCATATTCTGCCTATCATCTGGCTCAGTAGACCATTTATGTAGAAAATCCAATCTCTACTTGGACTGATTCTTAAGTTACAGCAGATAAAACTCCAAGTAACAACAATCGTACGTTTCTGTAATTTTCTCCTTAATCACGTATCACACTACTTATTCTATAAAATTTAACATCTAGCATAAATGACTCAGCATTCCACATATATACTTTCCAACCAGGAAATCCAGAAATGTCTAGCCAATTACAAGCATGTTTTTTTTCTATTACTTAGACCAATGGATTTCAAATACGTAATTACGGTGTACTACAATAGAAAGCTCCTAGAAAGTTCTATATGTTATGTAATATCCTACCTACGATTTACAGCGAGATTCTTGAGTAAAGCAAATTACAAGCACATGGGTCATGTGAGTGTATTTAAAATAACACGTGATTAAACAACAGACTGATTCTCTAAATACTGAGAGTAAAACACAAGTGGGTTTTCCCCTACATTCCCATGAGTGGCTATGGGAAACTCACAAGTCGTTTTTCCAACATTTTTGCTTTAACATGTACTGCTGATATGTACTCAAGTCATAGCTGATTGGTATACATGAATAAGTCAAAACAAACTCTTTGTGAATTATTCCTCAAACTCTTCCACTCTTTTTTATAAAAATAGTAAATTTTGGCTTAAATGTTCTTCAAGTGTTCTCAATTTAATGATCCTTTGAAAGCGTGTCTTTTGCTATCCTTCGTGCCTTTGATTAACAATAAGTAATATTAGAATACCCAATCAACTAAATCAAATTTAAAACAAAAATAAGAAAACGATGAATCAACTTAAGAAAAATCAAACGCTATTGGATAGACTGCATATCAGCAGGAGAAAGGTAATCCCCCATCCAAATCCTAAATGGGAATTAATGTGGAAATTGATTGTCGCAGAGTTTCACTTCCTTGCCTCTCGGACACCACAGTGTGCCTCTGTTTGCTTGCGTTATTTATTTTGAACAACCTTTTTGTGGTACAAACCTTGAAAATCGCCTTGAAAATTTGCGACATTGCGCTAAAATCATACTTAAAAGCTTTTTTCGTCTGACACTCTACAGAGTATGACACGTCAGAAAGGAAAGTATATGTATATGGCAACCTATTTATACATGTAGCAAAACTAGCCAATCATAAACAAGAAAGGAAACAAAGAAAAAGAAAACGAGGAAACAAAACATTATTGGAAGAATCCAACTGAAAAAACGAACTCTTTCTACCTACAGAGTACTGGTTTTCTTGTTTTTATGTAGACAAACTCCAATACACTTAGATAAAAGGACGATCTAGCTGTGACAATTATCCGAAAATTCTCGTCCTTTTAGATAGTCAAGATCAAAGGTAAACTGAGATCGGCTAAGTTTTCCATCTATTTTTATGAATTATGCTTGGTGAACAGGGTTGTTCCAAAATTTATTTCTTGCAGAATATCCAGATCTAAAGCCAGACACAGTCCTGCTATTGAACGGGCATTTCTAAGGGATGAAATTGACAAAACTAAGTTGTTTTATCAGGATTTACTAAATACATATAGGTCAAAATGGACTAAAGTGAGACAATTTCTTTTGTTTTTTGACATGTTTCGTTTGTGCCGCTACATTTTCGAAATCGATCAGCGGACGGAAAAATCAACTACAGACAGACGTCGTTCCAACATTTCTTTCATGATTAAAAAACTTTACGGCAATACATTAAATAATTCCAAAAAACCTATCTTAAATTTGTTCACATACACATTGTCTGAGGCAGAAGATTTTGTGTTAGGCCATGGCCTAGAGTTTTGTATACCTTCCCAAAATGTTAAAAGAGAAGAACGTTTTGCTGAATTTGAAATTTTGTATGCCCAACTAACTAAACTCAAAGTATCGTCTGAAGAGGATCTCAGTTCATTAAAAGCCCGATTAAGTGATTTGGCACATACTTATTGCGGCACTCCAATGGACCTTCCGGACTTTTACATGCACAGAGCACATTTTCAGGCAATAAAATCTTTCAGATGTAATAAAGACATCCTTATCACAAAACCTGATAAAGGATCTGGGGCAGTAATTCTCAACAAAAATGACTATATCAATAAGATGTTTGATATATTAAATGACCAGTTTGAAAATTTAGGTAGTGTTGAAAACCATGACAATACCGCAAATTTGTTCAAAACCTAAAAATTGATTCTCGTGAGGCGGCTATGTGTTCTTTAGATATAACCAGCCTTTTCACTAATGTCCCCCTTGATGAGACGATCAAAATATGTGCCGATGCTTTGTACAGGGGAAA
>JANTCA010003952.1:0-10482 GCA_024741275.1 Chironex yamaguchii | reverse complement strand
TTCTCTTTCTTTGTTTCCTTTTTTGCTTATGATTGGCTAGTTTTGCTACATGTTTCGTATAAATAGGTTGCCATATACTGTACTTTCCTTCTTGACGATTCATACTCCGAATAATGTCAGACGAAAAAAGCTTTTGAGTACGTTTTTGGCACAATGTTGCAAATTTTAACGGCAATTTTCAAGTTTTGTACCAAAAAGAATATTGGAAGAGTCCAAGTAAAAAAACGAACTCTTTCTGCCTACAGAGTCTGGTTTCCTTGCTTTAATGTAGACAGACTCTAATACAATTAGATAAAAAGACGAAACAAAATGCTCTGTATACCCGTTTTGAATAATAAATTTTGCATTCCCCAGTTGCGAATTTAACTTAGTCATCCGTAGACAAACGAAGGACGTTCACCTCAACTTAGAAGCAAGAAATCAAGATCTTCCAGAATGGGTTTCATTAAAATTCCATAAAATTAAGTACAGTTAAGTGCCACTGTAGTATATACAGTGCTCTTTTTTTACTTTCGGTAACAAGTAATGACTTCCTTATGTCATATGACAGAAATCGTAGTCGTCAGACTAGAATCCTTTATAACAAACATTAAACATTGAGCACAGGAAAATCATTGCTATTAATATTTGTCATGTTCCATTTTAGCTAGACCTTCTTGATCTGGGTGGTCTGGGGCGGACATACTGACAATGAGTGAAATCTCCGAGAACGCAAGTAGATTACTTCCATCAATGGACCTTGGTAGACGCAGGAGGTACTTTCACTATCTTACCTCGTCATCAATCTTTTCCTCGATGTATTTCAACTCATAGCATCCTTTGTGTATCGTCTCATTTATTCGAAAACGACGACTGAGCATTTGTCATCGTTGTTACGAGAAAAAGTCCACCATTTCATTTTCAATTTATTTAGAACTCGTGTCTCCTAGTATTTACAGGTTTATAGATAGGTAAATAGTTTGCAAGAACACAATCACAAAATACTATCCCAACTTTTCTCCATTGGTTCGTCATTATCATCATCGTCCTCTCCCAATCATGGTTGTCATCCTTGTCATCGCCACCATAATAGAATCATGGTTGTCATCATCATCCTCCAATCGTTATTACCATTACAACCATCCAATGATCACTATTACCACTACTACCAATATCCAATGATCTATTCGTCATTATAACAGTCAAGAATCTTAACCCCTCAATCAACAGGCATAACTGTCTTAAAATTATTTATAGACTAGAGAAATAACTCGAGTCAAAAATATTCAATTTTTCAAATTATTCATTGCCCATCACCAGTCGGTAGTCCACTACATCCCTCACCAGATATTACTTCCATTCAACACAACCTACTCTAGTGATTCAAGACGGTGGTATTTTATAGTTACCGTTATCAAGCATATATCTTATAACCGCCATCTATTAAAAACAAGTCTATCCAATGTTCACGGAAAGCCACTTTCAAACCTGTCATCACCGTCTGCTCATGATTCGAGTGAAAGACCTGTCAATCGTCAATCTCATCTCCTTCACAATAATTCGATATCCTTATATTCCTTCCACGGCACTATATTTTCGTGACACGCAACTCTTTGGCTAACACGTAGTTCTTTTATAACTAGTTTGACTCTGTCTCATGAACAAGACCTTGCGAGTTCAAAAATCCGTGGATTGATCTTTCTCGTGTCAAAAAGCAATGAATCTTACCTTTCACTCCATATTTTCCGTACCCGATTCTGCCTTCATGCAAGCCAAAAAATAGCACATACAATTTCAATTGGTGGCCCCGATGGGATACAAACGCACAAACTTAAAATTATCACTTCAATTTATGCACTGATAAAAATCCTCGTTATTCATATTTTGCTTTACTGTAACACTCTTAAAGCTGTAGAAAGACCCTGTTATGGTTAAACCAGCTATAGGCAGTCAATTATAGTACAGAAAACGAAACAAATTAATATCATTTTCATTTTTGACGACAGAAAGGCGACAAGTAAAAAACAGCGACACCGGACATAGTAAATGCAGCAATTATACGAACACCAGGTAGAATCACCAAGTGTAGAATTGCCTGTCTTTTTGCGACCAATTTAAATTCTACGACTGCTGGTCGTATCACGAGTGCCATCAAGAAAAACACTGTAGCTACTTACAAGAAAGCAAACAGCGTCAACACGTACAAAAACAAAAATAAACTACCAAAATCGAAAATTAAGGTCAGTTCTATAAAATTTGAAAACAACGTTGGGTGGCCAGGGTTTTCAGCTGCCATTACTTCGCTCCAATACCGGGATGGAAGGACACAGGAAGGAAATCAAGTTACTATTAACATACACATAAACAGTTGCCCTCGTTTTTTGTCTCGGTTAATTAACCGTTCTAGTAAATTACCATGGCGACAGCGTCTTACTTGCTTACGACTACGCCTCAGATCTCTTCTCGAGCACGTGGTGTTTCAAAGCCACATAGTTGGTGCAAAACATCATCGCTTTATGCGTACTTAAGTTTTACAGAAATTCTTTGACAACAAAATCACTGTACATTGTACTTTGATGACAAAACATTCATGATAAGCCGATTTTAATTTTTTTTGTCTAATTCTAAAGCATAGTGCAACATATACCTCGCTACACTGCACCGCAAACAGCCTCATTTTCATGACGCCGAAGTGTCCAATCGATTTCAGTATTAACCGTTTCCTTGTTCATAAACATCGGTGCATAAACTTGAGACGCCACTTATACCTAGGAAGCGACCTTCGAAACCCAAATAGGTAATATAGGGGGTGGGTGTAAACAATAAAAACTGTTGTAAGACAACACATTTGATGACATATTCTGTCGTTCAGTTATACTGTTATGGCTTCGTTTTCTTGATATGGACAAAATGCAACTGTAAACTACAGAAGTCCTTTTTTAAACTTAACCAATTAAAACACGCCTAAACATGGTCAGACCAATCATGTCCACGTTCCAATCACGTGTCAAAGCATTCCATGTACTCAACAAGAGCCCATATAATGCCATCTTGGGAACAAAATGCGAAACAGACGACCACTTACGGGGGCGATGTAACACACTGAGGGGACGCCAGCATCCCAAAGGCAAAAGAATGGGGATGAAAGAGCAACTGTGGTCTTCATGCAGCACCTAAGAACCACACAAAGTCGATCCTGTACTACTCACCACTGTCGACGAAGGAAGGCAGAGGGCGTATAGAGCATCATTAAATCAAACATGTGACCATCTTCCAATCTAATACTAACAAGGTGCACAGCTGATGGAAAATTTCGGAGAGGGAGGCAAAGGTTCCCGTGTAGAATCAGGGGGAAGCAAAATAATATATATACAAATTTCAAGCAAGACTGTTACACACAATGTAAAATTTCGAATAATTCAGTTCGGAAAACTCGAGAACACATCTAATGTTTATCATATACATTACTTATGAGTGGAACACTAATCAAACAGTTTGTTAACAACACTCAAAATTCACAAACCCCGGATTGCACAGACCAACACTCAGATCAAAGCATTATCTCAGTAAGGATGCTTTCCTTCAGAGTGAACAACTTCTATACTGAAAGCCCACTATTAGTGACGTGGTAACAATATATCACATGGTTTTACTTTCAATACATGAGAGAGTGCAATAACACCTTGGCACTGCTAGAGATAAAACAGAGGAATTTAACTGTTAGCATAAGAAAAAAAACCACATTAAACTAGTGTTAACACCTTGCTTACGCGGCCTTGTTTGCAGTGGGCTCAGTTCCTACCCTCAGTTGCAGGAGACGACACTGTGTAATTGTAGATTAAATTCTTACAATCTGAAACTGAAAAAGCGTTTCCTAAATACGGAGGGTACTTTTTCCATTAGTTCCGCCGTTAGTGAAAACATTGTCGAAAAATGTCCATTATTTGACAGTGTCATGGTTTTCTAAGGTCACAGTTCAAAGGCATAGACCAAACTACCCAGATCATAGTTTCGTTTAACTGTACGAGGGATTGGTTTACCTGTCTTATAAGACATACTCAATAAGCATAGTCTCCACAATGCAATTCGATACTATGACTAATACCATGAACCTGTATATTGTAGAAAAAACTACAAACAACAGTTGAACCCTCCCCTCAGACAATAAGCGCTGTATTCCCTATTCAAAATTGGACATGTAAATAATCCTCAAATTGGCGGTATAATCCACCCAGTCAACTATGAGAGCGAAATTTATTCCCATGGATTAGGGAATGTAGTAGGGTGTATCAGGTAATGTACTAACATGTACCAGGTAGTGCACTAGGGTGCGTCCGATAATGCAATAGGGTGCATATGTAACGCACTAGGTGCATCAGGTAGTGCACTAGGGTGCGTCCGATAACGCAATAGGGTGCATATGAAACGCAATAGTATGCATCAGGTAGTGCACTAGGGTGCGTCCGATAACGCAATAGGGTGCATATGTAACGCACTAGGTGCATCAGGTAATGCACTAAGTGCATCAGGTAATGCACTAGGTGCATCAGGTAATGCACTAGGTGCATCAGGTAATGCACTAGGTGCATAAGGTAATACACTAGGGTGTCTCGCGCAATGCACTAGCATGCATTAGGTAACGTACAAATACGCACGAGGGAATGCAGTAGCATGCATTAGGAGATGTTTGGAGCCGATAAAATTGGGCTATCATTTTAAATCGGCCTCAAGACGATCAAGTCACTGTCTCGTATCCGACCCGTACCCCAGTGGATACGTATTGGTCGTTCACAATAGATCTTAACTGGACCGGATCTAAAAGTGTTCACCTTGGGAACCCATCCCAAACTAATTAATACAGATCCCGTAGTTTCAATGTAAACGAAAAGTTTATCTGTTGCTCATGAAGGTACTGGTTTGTATCCATGGTACTTGAGTCTTAATGTGTTAGAAACTTTGAAACAAGTACTGTGCAACTTAGCTGTCAGGTAAAAACACATCAAAAAACTCGTGCACTGCACAATTCCTAAAAAAGCATGTTCCCCGGGGTGGGGCTGGGGTGGGCTTTCTAACAAAAAACACTGGAAAAGCATAACCGGGGGTTTACAATATCAAAAAAAAAGGCGGTTCATATGCAAAATATTACTGTCAGTTACTCTTGGAAAACGAAAAGTTAACAATTTAAGAAATATTATGCATGACGTGGTTAACTTCGCGATCGCGGTTAAGTTTGGTCTCTCAGGATGATCATTGCAAAATTAATGCCGGCAGATGTTACACGAGTCAATTGTATTTCCAAACCAACACATTCTTAAAATGAAACAAAAACCTTATCTCATTCGTCCAGGCTCTGAGTATCACTTGCATACCAAAAATTCAAGATTTTGCAGCACTCTTTTGAATGCATATACTATTTTGCAAACACGACAGATTCGCTGTAAAAACCCATAAATCCAAATGCCATCAAACCAACACAAACATCCTATTTCAAAGAAACGCACACGCTAAATTAAATAGGCACAAAACAGCATAAACTCAAGTGGTGGTTACGTGTTCAAGAGCTAATTAATTCTACATTCACCTAATAACAACTTGAAACATGACAAATATCAACAATAGAAAAGTTGAGGGAACAGGGGTCGTGAGGTACAAGCCATCGACTCCGGGCTAGTTCAGTTGCTCTCTGTATATGGCAATAACCCTCAATGTTGCCAAGGTAGCTCAGTGGTCTGTCTTCCAAAAGCTCGCTACCTACAAGCAAGCTTACTCACCATGTGATACTAAATTGGTCTATCACATCAAAGTACACTTCATTATATTCCTGATTCCAATCAGTAATCGCTATTTTTGGACAATAAAAATGCTTTTTAAATGTTCTAGTTATATTACTTGTGTATATAGTCAATTTATACGGGGTAGTACATGATGATGTTGATGATCTCCTAACGAGCAACGATCCACTCAAAGTTGATGGTACGGCGAGGTTTATAAAAACGATTCCGAAAAGCATAAGGAAAAACGAAGGCCAATCACATGATATTACACTTTCTCTTCTTTTTCTTTTTGATTGGTGCATCAGGTATTTCGTTGTATCTTCTGCAAAATAAAGCAAAAAACCACACCAGAATAAATAAATCATTTTACAACAAAGCCTTTTATACAGGCACCGTCAAAGACAGGGGTCTCAACTGGCCTATAGGGGTCGAAACTGGCCTACAAGGGTGCCAACTGGCCTACAGGGTTGACATGTTTTGAGAAATCTGGCCTCATTTAGAGAATCTAATGCATTACAACATTATGATGAAAAGTGAATTTCAAAACACTCTGGCAAACATAAGATTGGTGAAACCAAATTTCTTTTGGCAAATTCAAAAAAATTAATGGAATCAAAAATTTGAAAACCATGTAGTACAGCACATAATGAAGCAAAGTAAATTTAAAAACAATTTGTAAAATACATAATTGGTGAACCACACACTGTCCAAAAATGGCTAATTCACCTTTGCAGGAATAACAAAGACACTGAGAGCCAACTCAGTCATTCCTTACGTAAAGTTACCTAATGTTAGATGTCTGTAATCCATGCTAGCTTTAAGGATTTGTAAACATATACAAAAATTGACCCAAAAATTGTAATTGGTAAATATGGTATTTTATTGACGCAGGAGAACTCATGATCTAATATAAGTCTCAGCTTTAAAATCCTTTAAACCTGAACACTCACCGAATTGCCCTTACTAAATCGTGAAAAACAGCATCAACGTTAATTCTTTGCTTTGCACTTGATTCCAAATAGGGAATCTAGGAAATAAAACTAAAACTCAAACAACCTGAACATTATATATCTCACAGGCTGATCCACCACAAAAATTTTTGGAAGAGGGGTGGTTGTGGGGGTGTAGAGAGAGAGAGACTCAAAATCTGGGTCATACTAACTTAGAAGTATTTATTTCATAACTTTTATACAGTAACCCAAGAATGCCAAGAAGTACGAAAAGCCACTTGGGGTAATAGCATAAACAAGCTTAACTTTCTATGATTCGCTATGTTTACAAGATTCTTCAAACAAGTTCTATGTTCTTCTGACTATTTAATAGCTAAGATGTCAAAATAGATTAGCAAGCAAACAGAAAAACAAATCGTTGTTATGAAACATAGTCTTTGATCTAGAATGTCCACATGAGTAAAATGTTAGCGTCTGTCAATGCTTAGTGTCCCAAATACTACAGCTACACAGGGATTTCTCATTTGCTTCCTCGTGACATCTAATAGACCAATAATAAGAAATATACCTTGATTCCCTTAAGTATTTATTAAGACTGTCTTAGCTGGCATAGGCTAGTACATACCTTGAGTTGTTTGGATAATTCTTGTGCTTCTGCAGTGGCAACCTAATGGGCACACGAAACCAAGCAGAGGAGCTTCCTTAATTACAAGGTATGACAAATATGTCAACGTTTGTAAAACAGTTGCACTACACCACAGACAAGGGAGACGAAAGAAATGGACACAGAGATATACAAATGATGAGCAGCAGAGAAGAAAAACAGACAGGATGACTCCAGAAGACATCAAGGAGCAGCATAAAGTGCCAAAAGGAGTCAATAAAAATTTTGGAGCTGGCAAAATCAAAGAGCACCAGTACAATACAATTACACCACACACAAATGAGCAATGCTTCAGTCGTTAAAGCACACTGTCCAAATGAGGTGTCATTTAAAACTACCGCCTACAAGTCAAGATGCTCCACCAATTCAGCCACAAAGTAGTAAAACGTTTCCCACATAAGGAAACTCAGGTGCTACTGCATCTGCAATCTAAATTTAGAAAATAAAGAGAAAGTCACAATCATGTGTACGAGCAAGTGTACATATAACGCTTCTGTCAATGAAATGATTGACTCTACCCTGTATTGAGGATGACTGGTAAGTTGACTTGTGGAAGAACAACACCAGCAGAGCCTAGTGTCACTAGTGGAGTCCAGGAAAAATGAGGACGTGGGAATTACAGGATCTAAACCTTAGTGGTGACATAAACAGAGAAGGGTTGAAAATTTACTTAAACTGATAATATTAGACTTACCGTTCTTTCTGTTTCTAAATCAGATTTATTGCCCACCAAAATCATAGGAAATTCATCTCTGCAAGCAAAACAGACAAGCAAAACATCACTGATAAGCACATCAAACTAGAGTGTGAATAGGCTAAAGTAAGCACAGAGTATCTAGTACATAGACCCTATGGCACCTTTAAATCAGTGTGCCAGACCAACACTAAATTTTCTATGCTATGCCCCAAACTGCACCTGTCATAAAGATCTATTAAATGTAGGCTTCTTGCACACTTGTAGTCAACAAACTACTTCCACTTCTCCAACTCTAACATCCTGAAAAGGATTGAACCACACACCTAGTTCATAAGGAAGATGCTACATGCAATAATCAACTACACCTGAACTCAAGTTCCCCCTTGACATTTTCTTTGCCCTTTTCCTCTTCTCCGTATTTATCATTGTCACTAACTTCATGAAGCTTCATTCTGCTCAAGGTGCATATTTTCAAGGAAACCTTTTCTGTGGTGTCTTCTTCCCAACTCCTGCTGCTTTCCCATTGTCCCTGAAGCAATTATTTCATTGGTATTCCAGATATTCCAACTTCTACTATCATGGTTGTCCTTTCATTCTTGCTTTCTCTACCAGCCCATCTGATGGATCTCAATATCTTCCCAATGATTTATCCCACTTTTTGTGCTTCTTCATAATCATATAATCTCATTACAGCACCTTATTTGATTGTCCTGGCTGGGATCCTGTCTCTATACTGGGCATCATTGCAAATCTCATGGTTTAACTCACACTGTATATATCTAAACTTGCTTCTCGTCTATTACACATTGACACTTGCTATTTAAGATTACTAAATCCTTTTTAATCTCTTTCTCTGGTCTCCCCATAACTGAGCAGGTCATCCTATATACTTGAATTGACACTCTTACTGACAAAATACACTCACCAACTTCAACACCAACCACATAGGTGTTCCTGGTTTTCTTGACCACTGAGACATAAAAACCCTTCTTTTTACTAAAGTGTGCAAGGGCATGCTTGATAGATCATTTGTCAACTTTAAATGGGTAGTACAATGAATACTTTGATTTTGTCTTCAGTTGTTATTCTCCACCTTGCAACCAACAGCTGCTGGGTTCGGTTGTAAACATTTGCACACTGCTTCCACTCAGGTCATATTTAATAAACACTTCATACACTGCAAAACTAGTTTGGAAGTGCTTGTTAACATCTAAGCTACTGAAGGTATTACAGTTAGGCATAAATCTATAATCCTAGTAGACCTTCTTAAATATCATTGTCATGAGCACCTAATGTTTTTTATGCTATCTAATCCAAATCTCTCATGTCCATATAACCACATCTAGAGTTCGACTACTTCTCATAACGCCTAACAATTTCAAAGCTAGATACATTGCATGGTTCCTGTTTTTTATTACCTCAGTTAAATTAGAGAGAAATTAGGCTTAACAGATAATAAACACCTGCCATAGCTACAACAGCCAATTAATTCCTAAAATCCTACTTCTAATCTGAATTTCTGCATTTCTAATTCAAAAAGCCAAACAGATTAACCTTCATTACACAACAGTTATAATGTTGTCTGCAACGAAAATAAACCTTTTTCAAACACGTTTCTAAAATGCTCATCAAATATATACAGTAGCCCCTGTTCCTTTTCACATGATTTAAAACGTGTCAAGGCAAAAACACTCACCCAAACCTTAAGGATGATAATATAAAGTTTGGAACTCAACCATGAAAACTGCTTGAGGTTTACAATTTATGTTGATGTGAATGATTTTCAAACAGCATGACCAGGTGAAAGGTGAAACTGATGACCAAAAAACCCCTCATCACTGACCAGTCAACTCGATTACAAATACAATTAACACACAATGACTAAGAGAGTTTCAGATCTATGTTAAGGACTCTGACTATCTATGAAGGAATAAAACAAATAGGGATAACGATCTTAAGTTATTGAATTACCATGGTTGGCAATAAAAAACCATTGAATAGTTGGCAATAAAATACCATTGAATAGTTAACTAATATCCTAAGGACAAAGCATTACTTCCCACTGCTCCATTCAACGCAACCAAACCAGCACATACATATAACAATGCCTTATGAAGGACCATTTTATCTTTTTATGTCCTTCTTGCACTTACTTAACATTTTATCAACTCCTCAGCCTATGAAAAATAACTATTGCTTGTGAAGGACCTTTTTTTTGCTTCCTGTGCTTCTTGCTTTTCCTTAAACATTTTTTACCCTCCAAATCAGCCTATGACAAAAAACAAGTTGCTTGCAATGGACCTGTGGCTACTTTGTGACCCTGCAGTTATGACCTTCTGCATTGTATTGAAATTAAAGTTGGATTATTGCTTTTCTGAGAAACAAATCGTACGTCCAGGGCGGGATCCGAACCCGCGA
>JANTCA010003951.1:0-10482 GCA_024741275.1 Chironex yamaguchii | reverse complement strand
CTATCTATGTATCTATCTATCTATCTATCTATCTATCTATCTATCTATCTATCTATCTATCTATCTATCTATCTATGCACATATACACAAACATCAACACTTCTAGTAACTCAACAGACACAAGTGCTTTGATATGTTTGTCAAGAATGGAACATTATAATGGCTGCACTACCAAGTGGAAGCTGACCAGGCTGGAACTCAGACTCAAAAGCCAACACTCAAACCCCATACCATCATGGTAAAAAGTTTTGGTGAAGGACTTTCAAAATCCTTATTATCAAAACCCAGCAGTAAGTAAGGGAAAATTAATTAATTTTTTGTGTTTTGGCAAAAGCATTCATCCGTGTCAGATATATATAGTGTCTCAACAGATGTAAGTACTTACATATATATAGCAAAAAAATAAAGAAAAAATATTGAGGATTTAGGATTTAGTTGCTTCTTCTAAATTCATTTTTTTAGCAACAAGGCAAAGCAACATTAGTAGCTTGTATAGACACAAGTGTCCTGCAAGAAGCCACCAACTATTATTCCTGATTATATTCAAAACTATCCAAACTAATGTCATCAGCAATCCTGATAAAAGACAACTAGAAATTAGTGGGTTGTCCCCTGCATTGCATATGATAGAACCTATAAAAGACAATATTCAAACTATCGAACAGGACATCACCCTGAAGCTCTATAATCTGTAGTCGAGCTCTATAACAAACTAAATTGATAAACTACACTGCAGGAGGATTGAAGGGAATATGATACAAGACCATCAAAGTTATGTAAAAGGTAGTCAACCAAAAAGTGTCGATATCACAAATTGTTGATGATTTAAATTTGATTATATATAAATGTTTTAAAAATACAACATTGGAAACAACAGAAGACGTGCTAAATTTAGGATGTTACATTGGAGGCATTATGTTGGGGATCAGGTGTTTACAAACTCACAGGATGCAGATTGTAGGTGACACAATAGCAAATGATGCTATGACCTTTCAGTCAAAATAAATATTACCAGAACTTATCCCATTAGCAAGCTGAATACTTATATAATAATTGTAGTGACTCCTGCTCAACTCAACATGCTGTGGCATTTTAAAAAGGTTTCTATTACACTGAAAACGACATGAAAAAATAAAACAAAAGCTGCATGAAATGGGAATGTTAGAGTGGCACTTGAACTTGGACTGAAGAATTGCAGTACAGAAGGCAAGTCTTACACTATCATACCATAAATAACATGCACAGTTCGCTTTGGCAAGGAACTTATCAAGTTTCTTGTACAGACTTTTGGATACAGTTTACTTACAGGGAGGTAAGAAGTAAATGAAAATCAATTGGTTGAGTTCATGCAAAAACTGTGAGTTAACAATTATTTTTATTAAAACCTCATTTATATACACTTACTCCCTCATGAACATTACCCACAAATAACAATGATCAAAAATTACATGTCCACGCCACACGCTAAATCTTGCTCATGGTTGTTAATAGCTCAATTATTTTCCCAGTTACATTATTTTGAATACGCTCCATGTAACTTTACAAAGTAACAATCAAATGGCAGCACTTCCAAGTAAGGAAATCCCATTTGTATATGGATCCTTTGTTTAATAAGTGTGATGGTTTTCTAAAAAATGAGTTCTCCCTCGACCTTGACTTCAATACTATGGTACTTGCACAGAACTAGTGTTAGCAAGGATCAATTTCAACGTACCAGTACTATTGTCATGACTAGTTACAGTTGGAGCTACCATATTCACAATAAGTTGCTGATTACATTGTTCCACGTGGTATGGTTCTCTCAAAGGGTATTTTTCAAAGTAAATGATACAATGTGAAGGTACTGTTACTTGGAATAGTAAAATTTTCAACAAAGCACCCAGGAATCTTTTTACAGATAATCACGACAATGTGTACAAAGGTAACCATGTTGTAGTTTGAGTATGAACTGTACCAGAGACACATAACAAAGAAAACGAGCCGGTACAATGACTGCTTGTTATTAAGACATTCTAAGACTTTCATCATTTACAGAACATCGTCTAGATCTTCAATGTTAATGAATGTGGCAGATAGGAAGATGAGAAGATGTAAAGAAAAATCTTGTTTTTATAAGTAACCAAGAAACATAAACAATTCGGTGGAATGGCAGTCTGACCAAGAGACGAACGAGATTATTTGTCAGAAACGTGGGGGCATTACCTTTAGGTATCCCATAGTTGCGAGCACTTAACGTAAATACTAGCCCCGGTTAATACAAGTGCAGTTTTTAAAAATATCCACGTTCGTAGTTAAAATCATTAAAATCCTATCAATTATATATAACGAGCGTTTTCTACTGCTGGGCGAGAATTTTGATTGTGATAATCGAGTCAGCAAATTTTAATTTATCTCACAAAGAAATAATCTGAGTTACAAAAAGCAGTTTACTCTCAAAGCCATTCTTCCAAGCCAAAGTGTTCCATCGTACACAAAGAACTGCAAGATCTACGCCGGCTTGAACGATCGAGCGGACGAGGGAATGGGATGATATAAGTTTATTTCGTCGTTGTCATCAAGATTGCATTGACCTTACTACGGTCGTTGCTTGTATTTCTAAAATCACATTTGGCTACGTCTAAATCGACTGACTGGGATTAGAGTCTTCAAACCTCGTAATATTCACCTGACGGAATGAAACAGACGTCGACGTACTCTGCAGGCGATCATAAGACGTGTAAGGTCTACAGTCAATATTCACGGGCTGATATTAAAATCGGCATAACCAGCAAGTCATTAATTTACTGACTACCTCATTGACCAGAACACAAACACGATTTGTCATAGCATACATGGTCACGACCCTAGTACGTTCGTGACGTGCAGTGACTACGTAGGGCACCGTAATTAAAAACTGTGGAATAGTGTGTAAATATTTGGAAACGACGAATTGTGGGTAGAGGAAGGTAAATACTACATATTTTGATGAGTCCTGATTACAGCAGCTTTGCTGACTTTCTTCCTACACTACTTTATAGCCAAGATGTACGAGGAGCTTCAGTCTAACGGTTGTTTTCTAAGGTCATATAATGAACATAAAATGTCAGCCTAACGACAGATAAATACTGTTTTCTTTGTGGTCGGAGCATGAAAAATAAATCGAGAGTACACTGAAGGTTTACTGATAATCGGTAAGGCATAATTGTGAATTTCCTTCAAATAACACGAAGTTGTAAAATTAATTGCCAAATTACTGGATAAGAAATCCCGGTTTACATACCGTGTTCAATTACGAGCGCATTCTGCGAAATGTTAATGACAATCAACACAATATTTCATGGTTTAGCTGGCTGAAGCTACACAAGTGAATGATGTAAACAGTTTAAGCTTAACAAGCCGTCAATTGAGTCGGTCATTCCACATACCTACCCACCCACACAGCTCATGAATTATCACAACACTAGAGACTACGTGAGCGTTACGGAGAAAACAGACAAGACTGCCATCAATTTAGGGGTCCCTATGGAAAACCATTCACAATCGTAAATGATTAAACGAAAACAAATGAGTTTTTGCCGACAAAACTTGTGCTTTCACATGGTTGGACTCCCCTAAGTGGCAAACTATGATATCTTGATGTTGGACGAAGTTTGGTAACTCCTCAACTATTAGCAAAGGTTGAGGTGATTAACAACAATTAGATAAGTTTAAGAATCCATAACTTACCATCTCCCTGAAATTAAAACAGTTGCTAACACCGTCCGAATTCAGACCACCTGCATGTTTAGTTCTGATTTTCTTCTATTTAGAGCCGAAATTTCTGAAAATGATCCTGAAGTTGTGGTATTTGTGACCATTTAAATTTGACACCTCTTGTCAAGACTTCACCAATCACAGAGCATTTATGGAGCCTCGTTTTCACACAAGACTCAAAACAAAACAAAGCAACGCCCCTTGAACATCTAAGAACAAATCTTGATCGCATTTAGATATCAGCCTGAAAATTCACACATAATCGCTTCCAAACCCAGTTGTTTTATGCAAATAACTTCTCTAACCCCACGCGGACTATTAAATATTCTTTTCTTCTTTTAATCTTCCATAAAAAACCAAATGTGCCCGGAAAAATCCCCAGAGACGAGGAAAATTGTACTGCTTTAAAAATCATTCCAGACGGAAAATTCTGCTCAAGAAGCTAACTTCGATACATGTACCTCAAATTAGCAAACAGAAACCAACCATTTCTGGTACTTTTTTCACAGGGACATGATTTGACCAGTCATCGAACGTTTTATTTTGACAAAGTCCAAAGGCTCTACATATCTATATCACTCCAAAGCTCAATGCTTCAAGCAAACATAATTTCTCGAGTATACGTGGTGGCCTTTTGGGGCGGAGTGTCCTATTTAAAACGAGAAAGCTTACAACGTTTGCTCTTCGTATTTATTTGATAGTTCCTCTTTTGTTAAGCTAACGTAAGAGAGCAAGTGTTGATTGACAATAATAAGAAAACAACTTGGCGACTCCAAATATAATCTAACATTTGTTAAGTGTAAAACATTCAGGGTTATAACCCTTGACTTCCATAAAAGCAAAAAAGCTCTATTTCCTTCACTTTAAGGCTGAGCTATTCAGTAGAGTCCGAAGTCCGAAGCCCCTGTTTAGTAACCATGGACATTAGCTGTCAGTTGATACTTCTCTAACGTGTTTGCTCGGCAGGATCAATAAAATGGTGACTTTCTTTAAGGCCTGATAAACTTTATTCAACAATGTGTGCTTTACTTTGGCAACACATAAATGTTTCAGATGAGTGTAATTAGCACCGTTCTTAGGGCTCGGAGGTGATGTTCCCACGAACTGCATTTCAAGGAGTCGTGACATGCACACGTATGTCTGCCCACAAGAATAGATGGCTACTGCACGACTTGGCTACCCTGACAGTACCTGCGTTCTTTACTCAGTAGCAAATTAAAAGCATCGTTTTTTTGACATTGTTTGTAAACTAGAAACTAAACAGGTATAGAAATGTCATGTCAATAAATGCTTTTTTGTTTACTGTTTAGAGTGAAAACGATTGCTTTGAGGAAAATATACTTAGTATACTTTACATGCATTGCTTTACGTAACACAGAATCACAAACTTGAAACAGCGCTATCGTCACTGGCAGATTTCTTTAACCAGTGAAAGGATAAAGGAACTCGCGTCGTCGAAACAATTGGCGTTGTTGTTACAAACAACGGAAAAAATTCCAATCCAGTGCAATAGTTTACTAACTTTACTTCCTAAGTCGACGTTAACACGCTGGATATGTTCTACTTAGTGGTCCATCATCTTAGTCACGTCCCAGTATATTGTTTTTTTCTTTAGCGCAACGTAAATACTGACTATGTCCAAAGTTACATAATTTGTAGCTGCGTAAACAAACTCGGAAAATAATAAAAAAAGCTAGATAATGACACAGAGAGATGTCAGTAGTCATGTATAGTAGTTATCTCAAGGTCACAATCTGCAGAGAATAAAGTTCTTGTTAGATGCTTGCTTCACATAGTAATTTAAAGGGATTTTTCATTTGAGTTTGCTAATAAGATACTTCAAATAGTACAATTCTTCATAACAAGCTATTTCAATACAAAGTCAATTATAATGTTTGTCACACTCGACTTGCAGCAACGATTTCTTACGGCTTCCCTAATAATTGAATAGCACACTGCACTCAGAAACATTGAGCAAAGGAAAAGCCTTTACCTGATAATCCTAAAACAACTCTAATGCTAAGCCAGTGCTTTGGAACTACAGAATTTCAACAACAACGAAACATCTATAACTTTGTTTAGTGAAAAATTGGCTTTTCAAATTGCCAAAGTTCACTTATAATTGACAACAACAGCATGCTATTGATAAAAAACAACGCTTCGTTGTCCTGTGGTTGCAACCTTAATTAACAGAGAACTGATTTTTTATTCTACGATGAAGATATGGGTTGTTCATGAAGATCAGGTTCAGCAAATCAGAAATAAGACTCTTCTTACAAGCTCGAACCCAAACCCAGACAAGGTAGCCATAATGATACCCTATCATATCTTCATCATATCTTCTTAATCATATTCACTTTTCCTATTGCTTTTAGTATACATTATACAATTTCGTATCTTTTAGAGGCAGCTTCTTATGATACAGTTATGTATATGATCTCCGTTAGATCCAGTCTTCAGAGTTAACTTTATCAAATGCGTAGTTTGTTTTGTTATTTTAACTAAATTGAGTTCTCTGGGTTGATTGAGTGATCTTGCAGAAACGAATTTTAAGCGCTTGACATGTTCAGTATACGGCGTAAAGGTACTTTTTCGGAGACTTTACGTTTGCGTATGCGCGGAGCTAGCCAAAAACACTGTTGCAACACAGGATTTGAAAACCAGCTAACCCACAGGAAACGTTGGTACATGCTTGGTAGTTAACTCTAAAATGCAAAGCTCCCTAATAATAGCTGACAATTGTTAACAGAGAGTTTTTGAAAATGTTCACTTTGCAGAAAAGTGGGCAGAAATTGCCCCCTCCCTCCCTGAGGACAATGGCTCTGTACAACTATTACATATCTGATAGAGTCGTTCTTCAATCAAAATTTGTTGTCAAACGAACATAATAGTTAGCAGCACCACATAGATAAGATATTTCGCAATATTACCTCGTAAAATAAGTGTAATTATGGGGACAAAAACACAAAAAACTGGTGATATGAACTGATGGTCTGAGACAGGATCCGGGACAAGAACATTAATGCATCAAAGTGAAGAAACTTATGGCATTAGGACATTTTAGTTGCAGTTGTTTTAAATTTTCAGTTTACTCGGTTATGCGTGAGACCAATACAATTAATCATTCAATTACGCCCTGGTGGGATGACCTCTGAGTTAGGCTTACTACTACAGTTTTTAAAGGATGTAGCAAAAAACTCGTTGGAGTTAGATATTATGAGGAACAGAGAGAATGAAGTAAGACATATATTTCCATAACCAGAGGAGATTTCAACTTGGTGTCACTTGAAGAACGAATATAATAAAGATGATCTCAGTTTCAAACAGGCTTACTTGTATTTTGCACGATCGATAAGTTCTAGCACAACGCCTGGATTGAAAGGCTTGTGATCCTATAATAGCACTTGCTGGACCACAGTTATAGCAGAGATGTCAGGGTTGGAGGAGGTTTGCAAGGTTTACTCTCGGTTTGGTTTCAGAGATAGAGAGCAAGGAAGATAATTTAACACAATTTGCTTGTTTGTTGAAGAAATTTGTTTGTTCTCTATAACATATGGCAAAAAGCAGTCAGGGTATTTATGAGGGAGGGCTTTAGGCCTATTAGAGGCACTCCATACTCGCAATGACCAAGAGCCAGTTCATTAGGCAATATCACCCTGAAGTGGGGCATCCTTTCTCGACCAAAAGCCCAGTTGAATACAAATATATCAAAGACAAAAAATTTCTTCGCTGCCAGTGACCTTTGCAGATTCAATACTTTGTATTTTGTGGTGTTACCGTGTTAGTGAATTTTGAAGCTTTTGCTGGGGCACAGTTGTTACAAAAATTACATCAGGGCCTGTCATACAAGGCTAGATGAGAGAGAGACTAGTCAAAGCCAATACCTTATGGACTTGAATTTCAACGATTTCTCTATTTCAACTGTTGATCTACCACGCTTATTCACCCAATGCATGGTTTATCTGGGGTGCCTATTGTTTACTTCCTTGTTTATTTTGGCAACAAACGATAAGACATAACTGGGCTAAGTAAACAAAGGCATCGACTATCTGGCTAATGGAGCTGGGTAGATTTCAGAAGTCCATTGAGTGTAAAAGTATGCCCTGCTTTAACCTAAAGGCTAGGAAGGTGAGAAGTCTGCTATGCAGTGTTTAATCACGGTTACTTCATACTGAGGTTGGTATACTATCAGCACATGTTTCGTTCCCTCTTTTTACCTGTTTGAAACTTGTGTCCATCTACGAGAATGAAGGTGAATCATTCAGCTCCATTTTAAAGAATATTAGTTGATAACTGCTGTTGCGTGATTTGTGCTGAAGTGCTGAGATAATCAATTTAGAGAAGCTTGCTTGTCAGCGATAAAATGTTTCATTTGCACCTCCCAAATATTATCATTCAAAAGCAAGCATTAATCACACACACACACACACACACATATCTATATATATATATTTGTCAATAGTGGGCATTACCACAATAGCTGCACTAAGTGGGAGCCGACCGGGTCCGAACTTGCAACCCTCAGACTCAAAAGCCAACACTCAAACCTCCGTGCCATCACGGCACAAAGGTTTGGTGAAGGACATTCAAAGTCCCCGGTATCACGAAACGAAACCCAGCGGTGGGTAAGGGTAAATTCATTATTTTTTCTGTGTTTCGGCTTAAGCCTTCTTCAGTGTCAGATATATGTAATATATATATATGTAATATATATATATATCATAGTATGGGTACACTGGCAAAATGTTGTCATGTATCCATTTATTGCTTTCAAGTCAAATTTCGCAGAATTGTCCATCAACTTTAAGATAAATGAACGAGAACAATTACCTACACCATTAACAAACAAACAAACAACAAATTGTTTCGCTCATTTGTAAGGAAAACATCAAAGTTTGTCGACAAAAATACGTTTGTTTAGCATTTTATCAATGTTCATCAGTAGACCTGGTATTCAGATCTAGTGGTCTTAAACTAGGAAATCTCTCGTTCTACTTCTTAATCTCAGGGGTCGTAGCTAATTTGTGACCTTTCGACTGAAATCCTTGCTGCAAACCAAATTTAAGTAGATTGTGGTTTACTCTGGTAAGGTTGCTGTTAAAATAGCTGATGGAATACAAAGAAGATGCACACCGCATCAATTGGGTTTAAGATGGGTCTCCGTGAAAGTAAGATAAATTGCTGTTTTATAATCAAAAATCTTGTTATCTTGGTTTGTGATCTAAAGCGTCGGTCAACATGAAACCCGAATAGCAAACATTTGAGTTTAAGGCTTTACTAACACAGAATATTGGGAGGTAGTTTCAGAGTGACAAAGTTTATTGCCAGCTAGATACATTTTAAAGCCATTATTACGTAGGTGAACATCCGCCATTTTGTCTCTCATGGGCAAATAGACGTAAGCATTGACGGTGATCTTCCTCGATTTTGCTTATTTTTTCGACAGAAAAAGTTTATTGTTACCAGTCCACCTAGACTACGCAATGTAACAATTTGACCGGCTTGTATTATCAGAGCGAAAATGGCCTTTAAATGTCACGATTTTAGAGTTTACCGTGTCTTGGATCATAAGCTTGTACTAAGCTGGCTCTAGACATTCTTAGCTCATAGAAGCGTTAGTATTTCAAGAGTCAAGGCTAAAAAATGTTAAGGCTCATCACCTGATAAACTCCTGTATTCACAATTTTCACTATGCAAGCAAAAACTGGCAATTTTGAAAGATTTACCTTAAAAGAAATTTTTGCCACGATTCTTTATATGATGAAGACTTGCATCCATGAATTAAACTCAGTAGACAAAACCTAGAGTATTCAAAGCTAATGAGACGTCTTGGTTCAATTAAGTTTTAGACTTTCATTATTACTTTACCTTTTTATTATTCTAAACAGTAAAAATGTACTAGTCCTAGTCCACGTAAGAATTTATCGCAACAGTCAAATTGGAATCAGACTTGTATCAATGTTTGGGTGCGGAGTGTAAGTCGTATCACTCGTGTTGTTCCCACATTTAAGTTTTACGAAAATTAATTAAAAATATCACCTTATTTGCATCTCAACTGACTCTTTTTATCTTGTCCTTCGTCCAAAACAATTTCATATCCCAACATCCTTGTTTTGGAAACTTGACCATTTGAAAAATAGCCAATGCGCTGTTTTATTATAGTATCGACGGCACTATTGATTGTTTTCACTTCGAAACAAATTCATTTTAAAACATACATTCACGCTTAAACAGCTTAATCCGATTTGATATCAAAATACTCAGCAATAAATGCCAATGAAAGCTTCCTATTTATTGCTGTTCGTTTGTTCTTTAAGGCGCTATAATGAAATCAGAAATATTAACTTTGCCGTCAAATTTTTGCAGTGTATACATACAAATTATGTGTTTTTTGAACACGCAGATTCTTGCTCTAAAACTAACCAGTCTTCTTAAGAGAAAGGAGAAATTATAAAGTTGTATATAAAGCTAACCATTAGCAAATACTTATGAACTGAAATAACAACTTATGAAATTAGCAAAATAAAAGAAAATTCAGTAAAGGATATACTGAAACTAAATCATGTTATAATATTAGGAGGTACAAAACAATTTTGTATTTTAATCGTACGGCATTATAGATAGATAGATAGATAGATAGATAGATAGGTAGATAGATAGATATATAGACAGCCAGACAGACAGGCAGGCAGGCAGACAGACAGATAGATACATAGATGGATGGATGGATGGATGGATGGATAGATAGAT
>JANTCA010003947.1:0-10484 GCA_024741275.1 Chironex yamaguchii | reverse complement strand
TGTTTCCTTTCTTCCTTGTGTCTTTCTGTAAAACGCTCTCTGATCCTCTTGAAACATTTGGTTATTGCGTATTCTTGTATTATTATTATAATTATTATTATTATTATTATTATTATTATTATTATTATTATTACTATTACTATTATTATTATTACGGCAAACATTTTGTATCACGTTATTAGGACATAAACATTATGATAAACTAATGAAATGAATATCAAAGAAGAAACAATCCATTTCTCAAAATAAAATAGATCATAATACAAATATGGTATGTGGTAAAATGACAATATCTCTTACAAGGCCAATGGTATCCTCTAGAAACAACAGGGAAACTTGAGACTAACCTGAACTGTTGAATGAGAGTCTCTGACTGAAGATCCTGCAAATAGACAAACAACCTTGACCTAATTAGGCAATTAAAAGGATCAGAAACACTCAGTTTTCCACCTGTAGGCTAGAATTTATGTTATACTTTAATAAACTACTTGTAGGTTAGACTACGTCTACATATTAAGTGACTGCATACATCCCTTTGAACTTCGAGTATTAACGAATATATAAAGCTTGTATTATAATCATTAATATACTCTCAAGCTGATGCAGTAATATCAATGCTTAGTACCGAAAAGTTTAAATCGTAGACATAGACTTTTGGTATTATCAATATTACCCGCATAAACATTTGCTCTTGGAGTTTCTATTAGTGATTAATTAAATACGGCTTAGATATAATGCTTTATTTTATATTAATAACTGAGTAAAAATACTCATATACTATGTTAAAATGCAAAAACCAAAAAAACCAGTGATTGTGTAAGAGAGAGAGAGGGAGAGAGAGAGAGAGAGAGAGAGAGAGAGAGAGAGAGAGAGGATTACACATTTTTTACAGCATTACACATACGTTAGAGTCTGACACATGTCCTTTAAAATGAGAACACGGTCAGCAGGCTTACTTGCGTAAGGAGACCTAGAGAACCAAAGCAATATATTCGGCTACCGCAATTAACATACTACGCTTTTTAAACATACAGAAACAAGTGTCCTCTATAACAAATAACTGCTATAAACAAGATAAAACAAATTATTAGCCTTCCCTTTGTTCAAATTCTTAGTACTAATTTCTGTATAGTAACAACCTTTAAGATTACGCGGCCTGGAAAATCAACACTCAAATAAAGTGAACTATTTGCTGTACCAATTGCAGAATGGGATCGGCTAGCACAACTTTCAGATTCCATGATAATACATATTACGGATGTATCAACTGAAGTCCCACTGCCTCGCCCTCTTTTGGGTTAGCATTAATAACTGGTCGTCAGTGTGAACTAAAGTTCTCCGCCATCTTTTACAATCCGTAAACACAGACTTTCTTGATGTATCAAACACAAATGTTTCTATGGCAACGTTTAGGCCTCGTCTCTGTTCTCATCACCTTCATGAAACGTGGGAGAAGACAACCGTCGAAAAATTTGTTGCAGCTTACTAGACTGATGCAAACACAGTATTTGTATTTTTTTGATCATTCAAACCATTGTTGAGTGAAACTTAGTTGGAAGTACAAGACATCATTTGAAGGAACCACGCCCGGCTTCAGCCCCTTTGACGGAAATTGTGATAGCTGCGCAATAACTCTCGATGTTTGTCTGTTGACTCCATAGATATAAAAGGACTTTTATATCTATGGTTGACTCTATATTCTCCCAATGAACGCCTCTCTTAGTTAAAGATTACATCAGTATATATACTCTCATAAGAACTAAAAATACTTATATTACACATTCCATTCAAGCGTGCTCTAAACCATAAAATTCAGAAGTACACCGTGACGATACGAAAGTTCCCAACCATGCATTTAATAATACTATATCAAGACTTAAAAGATTTTAGCCATGCATTACATTACAACTTTACATCCTTAAGACATTACTGTAATGGTCACGATCACGCATTGCACCAATATGTCGTCAAAGAGTCACTTTCTATCTTCATTACACTATGGTCGTATTTCTTGATTTTATGTAACTTAATTCTTAACAAGTGTCCAAACATATCGTAAGTCCCAACACCTTCTCAAAAATAATTTGCAGGTGACTAAAAATCGCCTTGAAAATTTGCGACATTGCATTGAAAACATACTTAAAACCTTTCTTTGTCTGACACCCTACAGAGTATGAATCGTCAAAAAAGGAAATTATAGATATATGGCAACCTTTTTATATATCGTAACCATGTATCGAAACTATCCAATCATAAACAAGAAAGGAAAATGAAACAAAGACAAAATGAAGAAACAAAGCATTATTGGAAGAGTCCGAGTCAAAAAACGAAGTCTTTCTGCCTACAGAGTTCTGGTTTTCTTGTTTTAATGTAGACGGACTCTAATACACTTAGATTAAAGAACAATGTAGGTGTTCCAATTATCCGAAAATTCTCGGCCTTAGTCACTGGCGACATTAAATATGCACTAAAATACCTAACAATAACGACCTTACTGCCTAGCTATACTTTCGACAATTTTGTTTTTATCAATGAATTTTCAATTTAAACAGGAAATGTGACACTGAACAACACGTTCAGTGTGAAATATGCATACCTGTTTGTTGGATACTTAGAGGAACAAATAGCAGAAAGATGCTACCGAAACAAGCCCAAACTTTATCTGCCATATATGTAAAGTTCTTTCTATGACAACTATGACGTACGTTAGATTTTCTAATGTGGCTGGCAGTTGAGAGAAGGCCAACAAAGTGAGCGGATGTTTAATCAAAGATCTGCTTGTTTATTCATGATATATCTTGGCAAAAGGTATTACACTGGCGACGAAGATGACACCAATAGCCAGTAAACTCTATCTCAAGACAGGTGAGGATAGTTTTCACTCAAGAAGTGCGTGAAAATCTGGAAAACGACAGCAGCAATATTTCCCAGTTTTCGTGAGTTTAACTTGAGTAATGAAGAAGCACAAGCTGCAGGATCGAAAATGTGGCTTTCGTGATGCAAATATCTTCTAATCACCATGGTAATTACTAACCCAAAGAAGCAGAGAGCCCTCCTGTTTTACAATGCTGGAAATTCAGTGAATACGATCTTTGTCATTGATTAAGAAACTAAGACAAGGTTGCTGGCTTAGACGGGATATGTGCATAAGTTTTCAAAGCTGAAGGTGAGGTGGTTGTGTGGGCCCTGGAGAACATCATAGACCATATATGGCTTACCAGTGAGTGACTTGATGCTTGGTCAGATTCTGAGCTCATCACTCTGCCAAAAGTGCCTGGAACTCAATATTGTTCAAAATATCGAACAATAAGTCTCATTAGTCACACCTTAAAAGTGCTATTGGAGATACTTAAGACTAGACTTTTGTACTACATCACTCCACAGATTGCAGAAGAACAATTTGATTTCATGGCTGGCAAAGGTACAACAGACGCCATTCTGGCACTAAGGAACATCACAGACAAGACATTCAAGTTACAAAATCAAGAACTATGGTTTATGTTTGTGGAATATTCAAAGGCATTTGACCTCAGTTGACCATTGAGCACTCTGAAAGACTCCACTACTGTTTTGAACTCCAAATCACTTGGTGTGGCTACTTGAGAGACTGTACTCTTCAGGTACCAAAGCTATAAGTGCTTCCAATGAGTAAACAAACCCATTTCCATTTAAAAAAGGTGTCCAACAAGGTTGTATCGTGTCCCCTTGCTCTATAATACCTTTGGAGACACTGTAATGAGGACAGTTGGGTCAAACTTACAAGAATTTTCTCGATGCATCATAAAAGGCCATGCTGAGGGGATCATCTGTTATGCAGATAATACCACTGTCATAGCGAAGTCAAACTGATTGGTCTGCATATAAATTCTGCCAAGACTCATGTTATGACCCAAGTTTGAATGGACAAGTGCCCCCAAATCGCAAAAATAAATTTCGCGAATTCTTCGCGAAGTTTATGAAAATTTCAATTGACAGATGCTGCTTCGAAAAATACCATTGGCAGTGCTTATAATAATCACAGTGATTGATTTTTCCATGTATACTTGAAGCAAACTCGATTTCACCAAGAAAGTCAGTAAAAATTTAGAAAGCAAACCAAGAATACCGTTGTAGAAAATGGTCTGATGATGCGGGGTGGGAATTGGAGGATGGAGAGAAAGTTAAGAACATCTTTGAAATCCTTGGCGATGAGAACTAAACACACGTTATCAGTCATAAAAAAATCTTTGATGATATATTTTGCGTTTTCCTTATTGCAAAACATTGTACCAAATATTGTAGTATCCAGATCTTATATGGTTCGTATGTATCCACATTTGGATTGGTCAGTTCAAATACGGACATATTCAGACCATATGATGTCTGAATACAACCATATTTGATGAAGTGAAAATTCTCCTTACATCTCTGTATCGAAAAAATTAATTCTTTAAAATTCAGTGGAAATAGCCCAATCACGAAAATTAATTCCGCGAAATTTGATGCTTTTCGACCCTTCAAACGCGAAAATTTCTTCCGTAAAAATTTCTTCCCGCGAAAATGTCTTACAATAAAGTAGCTGTGTATGGTGCCGAAAACTGGACTATGAAAGAATCTGACAAGAAATGAAAAACAGCCTTCAAGCTCTGCGCATAGCGCAGAATTCTTCAAGTCAGTTGGACTGAGAAAGGAGAACTAATGAATGTGTGCGACAAAGGTCGAGAGTACAAGAAGCCATGCGCCTACTGAATAAATTCAAGATTTGAAAGCTGAGGAAATACAGTCACTGGAAGAGAAGACTAGACAGCCTAGTATTAGCAACTGTAGAGGGTGAAGTGCAGCAAAAGGCAAAACCAGGTCGCAGAAGATCTCCATGGGTAGACATCATAAAAGAATGGACAGTGGCTGGCATGACAGCAGCAAGAGAGGATGCACAAAGAAGAATGTCAACGGTTCTACCATAGGACTGTGGCATACGAGAGGAGGATACTTTGCCGGACACTGAAGCAACTGGATCAGACTCACTTGACAAAGCCATTTAAGCATTAACAAATTACTTCATCTCAAAGAAAAGAAGGAAATAAGAAATCTACATGTTCTGCCAGGCATGCAAGAGTCCAACAAATCACTTATAACCTTCAACACCCAGTTGAAACAGCTGTCACTCACCTGTAAATTTGACAACATTGATCATGAAATCAAGACCTAAATTTTTCCGAGTTCTATTTCCCACAAATTACAAATCAAAGCTCTTGTGAACCCCTCACACGGTTTTTGGACGTTGGAAAGGCTATCGACCTGTCAAAACAAACATTTCACTGAGGATAACAAGGTCATGAAGAGAATGTCCTCCGATGTTGAAACTCAAAACAAGCAACAATAGTCCGGAGGTTATGCAACAACAGTCACAATGGTCGAAAATCAAGCACGAAATATCGGAATTGTGGAAAGAACTACCCTCATCAAGGTGGAAAAACCACCTGTCCAGCGTATGGCAAATACTGCCGATGTTGTGGCAAGAAAAATCATTTTCAAGCAGTTTGTATTAAAGAACGTGGTAGCATGTGTTGTCTCGTTACTGCTGAGGTGTCTTCAGGCCAGTCCAGTGATGATGATGACTTTTCATTCACACCTTTTCATTCTACATAAAGAGTCTCAACGACGAAGCCACATTTGAAAGCAAAATTCAAGGGACGCTGGTGGTTGTCATGGCAGAGTCTGGAGCAAGTATTAACGTCCTGGATGATAAGGATTTCTGCAGGTACCCAACAGCACAAAATTGGAACAGTCCAGTGTGAAGACTTTTCTATGCCAGTTGAGTAGTCCTCTTTATGCCATTGGGAAAATTAATGCAGTTGTGTAGTAGGATACTCAGGCAGATGCTAGTATCTATGTAGTGCTAGGTCTGGGTGGCTCGTTACCGAGCTCCTCCAGACAGTACAGCAAGTCATAAAAACAACTCGTAGTCTCTCAAGTAAGATTGTGCTTTGACAAATGTTCACAACGTAAGATTGTGCTTTGACAAATGTTCACAACGTAAGATTGTGCTTTGACAAATGTTCACAACGTAAGATTGTGCTTTGACAAATGTTCACAACCTGTTGCGTAGACACATTGCAGAGTCCAATTCCATGTGTGCAAGCAACTTGAGAATCAGCTGCATCGTGATGTAGAGTTAAGAGTCATAGAAAGCATGGAAGGACCAACACCCTCAGTGCCACCAACTGTTATCGAGCCAAAACCCGAAATCACCAGGCAAGATATGCAATTGGACATGGGTTTTAGCAAACTGGATCTCAACTGAGGATACAACCCACTCGTCTTGGCACCAGTCAAGGTACATCACCACCGTCAGCAGCCATCTTCGTGTTATGAGTTAACCGTTGAAGTGCTTTAACTTTGGCACCTCAAGTGCAGCTGAAATCCTTCAGAACATGATCTGTGAAACACTGAAAGACATCTATGGTGAAATCAACATCAGCAATGACTTTCTGATCATTGGCAAAAATTAAGAAGATCATAATAGGAACCTGATTGCAGCATTCACATAAGGGAAAAAAGCCTGACCCTCAAATAGAAGAAGTGCGAGTACAACAAGAACAAACGAGAGTTCTTTGGATTGTATTTTCTGAAGCCAGCATATCACCTGACCCTAAGAAAGTTGAAGATGATCAACTTTCAAAAACCCGTCAGTGCAACGGAAGTATGAAGCTTGCTCTCTATAAATGCAAGTCACATTGGCTTAGCAGCTATACTGTCACAAGTAGATGCCAAGACAAACGAACATCATGCGGTGGCATATGTAAGTTGATCACTCACCGACACGGAGAAATGGTACAACCAGACTGAGCGTAATGCTCTCGCTGTCATTTGAGCATGTGAACACCTACACCTTTATACCTATGACAAGCCAGTAAGTCTACACGAACCACACACTGCTTGTATTCAACTACGACAATGCAAGCACAAAGCTGCCGGTGATTATAGAATGGTGGGCTTGAAGTCCCCAGCCCTACCAAATCAGTCAAGTACCAAAGAGGCCGCACTATTCTTCCAAAACTCAACACCATCTTCTCTGAGTTTGTAGTTCCTGATATAGTGAAGTCCGACAACAGTCCACCATTCAACAGGAAAGTGTTCAAATCCTTTGCTACAAATAGGTTACAAGCACTGGAAGATATATTGGTAGAACGATTCATACAAATGGTTAAAAAGATTGGAAGTAACCAAGTTCAAGTGCAAGAATCAACAACAGGAGCCGAAGATGTTCCTCTAGAACTATCATCCTATGCCACACAACAACAAAAGAACAACCCGGGGCAACAGCCTTATTTGGAGGGCCAGTGAAGGCAAAGTTACTTGAAGTGACCAAATGCGAAGACCAATGAGAGTGCAATGGGAAAGAGCACACTGATAGTAAATCGTATGTTAAACAGTCAGTCATCAAAAGAGACAAGGTGCTGGTCAAGAGGGATGAGTTAAAGAAGAAGAGTGACACACCTTATTACCCAATACCCCAGGTTGCAGTTGACAAGAAAGGAATGACGGTGCCAGGATCGCCTGGAACTACTCATTCTTCAAAGCAGCGCTAACAGCCCCTTAAAAAAGCCCTCCTGCAGAGGAACAGAATGATATCCCTGGAAAAGGGCAGCCTGAGACGGACGTTGCACCAGGCTGTACCCACTGCGTCAGTTCAAACTACCAAGTTTCAGGACTACATCTGCAGATGCAAGTTTACAAAGGCATGAAACAAGGACGCATATAGTCATAAAAACTGTTTCGTTTCAAGGACTAATTAACTGACTGTGAACACTTTTTTTTGTTTATTTAATATCCTTAACCTTACAGCTGGTTGTATTCGCATGGAGTTAGCTTTCCTCCTAAGAGGGGAAGCATGTAAAGTTTTTACAATGGCAACCTTAAAATAGGTTCGACTTTTCATGTGCTTAGCAGTTGAGAGCAAGTCAATAAAGCGTGGAGATGTCTAATCAAAGATCTTTTGTTTTTATTTATGATATTACTCGGCAAAAGACAATATACACACCCAAAGTTTCCTTTCTTTGTCATTTCTAACTTTTCCAATCCATATGTACATTTTCTTTACCTTAGTTCTCCCGTCTTTGTGCGACTTTCTATAGTTCAATTCTTAACTTTGTTGTTGTTGTTGTGCTCCCTTCGTCCCAGCCCTCTCTCTCTAAGTTATATATATATACAACTTCAAGAAATAAACACTTTTTCACGTTTGGAACCTGAACAAGAAATTACGTTAAAAAGTGTTTATTTCTTGAAGTTTATACATAAACATGGATGATTGACCTCTTGACAGTATTTTCTCCTATTTTATCCTCAGTACTTTGCCGGACATAATAACACTTTCTCAGCTCTTGCTTGAATGCATATTACAAGGTTGTTTTCCTTCGTAGGGTGTTGATGATGTTTAGTTGTTAAATCATTATTAATTCATTTTATTTCTAATGTCTGCTAACTAGTCCTTACATGCAGAAATTTTGCTTTGTCAAATTGATCTTTATTTTTATATAACTATGTAAATAAAACACCAGTTAGATATTGTTTTGGGTTTCTTACCAGTTACAAATATTTTTATCGAGTTTAAAGAACAGAAATGAGATAACCTTTCTCCCACGTTGTTAGGGATAAAATATTTCGCCAGAGAATTCCTCTTTGTTATTTACTACACCTTTGCAGTACAATTAAGACCTTTCGGTACTACATATACCTTCGACTAATAAGAGCTCTGACTCCAAACACTGTTTGGTGGCAAGAATGACTTTCCATTGTCTTATGACACATTCACCAAGTTTTCATATGTCTTGTACATTGGAAACCATATATCGTCTACGCTCCTCCTCCAAAGGACTGTCGCTTCTGTCTCCAAACCACAAGACTAGGACTGGCTTCTAAGTAAAGCGGATAAAGGAAAACTTTTGTATCAAGATCAACGGAGACCCTCCATCCTCCTTCTCAGTTTGGATCATGCATCATAACACGAGGGCATTATCTGATGGTTTTTCTTCTTGATTTGTGCATTTTGAACACCACCAAGCAACAGTACCCTTCTACATTGTCTCCGGTAGCAGATGTAGCACGTAGCTGTGGTGCTATGTATACTGGTATTCAAGACTGGAAAAGAAATTATGTATGTTCCTACGTGTCTGCCTTGGCCTCTTTAAATTTGCCGGCGTAGCGCATCATACTGACTGTATTAAGAGACTGATCTAGTCTGATCTCAGTTCCGTAGTTCACACCACCCAAAACTCCACTCAACAACTTCCCTCAAAAGACGTACCCTGTCCATAATAACTGCACTGTGCAATCTTTAAAACATATTGCACTTCATCCTCCATTTCTTGCATAGACAACGTCTCTTCTTTCCTTTTCTTTAACATTTATAAATGCTATGAATTTATTGTTATCAATTTAGTAGCATTATTTTCATCCTCTGTAGAGTGACCATCAACGATCTCGTAATCTGTACTATGGCAAAAATGCTGATGTCTTTGCGTTGCAGCGATTCAACGCGCTAACTTGGAGGAATTAGGACAAAAACGTGTGACAACGTCAACAAAAAGACCTAAGTCATTTCGTAACATACAGAAAATCGACAATACCCCCTCCCACCTACCGGATTAGTTCATACATGTGTGACCCCTTACACATTGTGTTTTGACAGCAGATCGATAGCAATCGTCAACAAGCAGGCTTTACTGTTTGCCTTCCACTAGCCCCTTAATTGATCCTCTGATGTTTTCCTGAGATAGTTTGAGATAGTTGGTCAATACTTTAAAACGCCTTCTACAATACCGGTGTTTCGTCAGTACCAACCATCGCTTACATTTCATATGCCACACCCTATGACATCCTAACTTTTAAGACTGGCCTGTATTCGCCGAATAACAGAATTATCATTAAAATTCCATCCTCATAATCCAATAGTACTGTAAACGTCTTGGAGATGGACAGCCCTACCCGGGACCCCGTTATCCACAGCAGCCTACTTATTTTATGAAAATATCAACCTATTTACAGAATGTTAACCATAAGTTGATTCAACAGCCAAAGTCTGTCCGATACCATACTTTACATCGGTCAGTATGAAAAATTACGACGATAATGATTTCAAATAAATCTCCTTGAGTCTACAAGGTATTTCACGTCTTTTTTTCTGCATTTCATGTTCATGACAAACAAGCATTGAACATCTTTTTCACTGCGTCTCTGATAAGAAGGAAACAAACAGAAGCATAAAAACATAAAACAAACAAACAATCAAACAAAAACACAAACAAAACCTAAAGTTCCAGCTAAAAATCTGGGATTACGGACAGCTACAAATACCCATATTACATCTATATAACTAGTAAGTAGATAGACAGATGGATGGATGGATAGACGGATGGATGGATAGTTACCTAGATAGATAGATAGATAGATAGATAGATAGATAGATAGATAGATAGATAGATAGATAGATAGATAGATAGATA
>JANTCA010003946.1:0-10485 GCA_024741275.1 Chironex yamaguchii | reverse complement strand
AACTATGTAACTCTTATGCACTTAGAATGAATGGACTTGTGAACAATTATATATCCACAACAAACACATTTTTTAAAAAATCCCATGAAAATGACTGTAGCACTACAATCAGTACCAACACACCAAAAATGTGCAACTGCCGACTAAAGACGCATGCTCGCTAAACGGAAACTGCCTCCAATCTTCCATAATTTATCAAGCTACCATCACTACGGCAAAAAACAATGGCACTACGGAAACGTACATCGGACTCGCCAAAAGCGAATTGAAAACGAGACACCGCAACCATACTACATCACTTAGATACGACAAACACAAAAACTCAATAGAACGAAGTAAGCACATTTGAGCACTCAAGGACAACAACATTAACAACGCAGTCACCCGGCAAATACTTGCATCGAGTCCCGCTTACGTTAGCGCAAAGAAAAGGTGCCTCCTCGGCCTCAAGGAATAGTTGTTCGTTATATGCTGACCCGAACGCTAAACAAAAGAATGAACTCGTCGCATTGTGACTTCATAGAAGCAAAATACTTCTGCGCAATTCGTAAAATTCCACGTGTTTCCCTTTAAGTATATAAACACCTAAATATTGTAAATAACAAATCCTGGCGAGTGAAAAAGAAATTAACGAAACAAGCTTGTAGATGTTTTGCCCCATGTGAATCTTCAAAACAAGACTTCATGCATCCTACTGGAATCAAATGTCAACAAGTCTTGCTCCTTTTAGCTGGTTTTTATCTCGTGCTAGTTTTGAAGGGAGAGGGCTATCAAAGCCGAGAGTGAGACAGTGTGTTTTAATTATTTGCCTGGACGTGCAAATATTACATGGTAACTCCACTCAAATGGCCTTTTAGCCTCACTTTGGTCGTCCGCTTATATAAAGCACGAAACCTTTGTTCTCTTTCAAAGATAGAGTGTGTCATTGAAAGTGAGGTTCTTGTTTCGAATGGTCGCTGTAAAGTGTTGGCGTTTCGGATTAGAGAATGCTATACTAATGATTTAACTTATATTTAAAATAGCATTTTAACTCTGACCGTATAGTTGATAAGTTTAATGTTATTTTTCACGAGAAAGTGACGTGTTGAAAGAGATTTGAAGCAAAGGTTCATGATAGATGGATGTGATGAAGCAGTGAGTGTAGACAGAAAAATTTGAAGTGACAGAGTCGTATGTCGCCAAGGCTGGAAACTAACTCGTCAGTCAAGGATTTGAATATAGATTCAAGACGTCATTTTCACTGTTTTATTCATTCCATACATTAATAGGCATATTCTATATTGCAATTTTGCTGTTTATTTTATTTTAATCTTTGCCTTTAGATCCAGTCAAGTTGACCCCATGCAGAGCTTCTGGTTGTCCCCAGACTACTTTGATAGAGTTGTAGGCTTTTATCACCATCTTAAAAAAGAGCAAGAAACTACTTCAAGGTAGCATAGCGTTCAGTTGGAAACTGGATGGTATTCCTTCGACCCTATTTGATATTTAACGGACGGGGATTTGTTTTTTGAATCCCATGTACATAAAGTATAAACAAAGTCTATTTCTTCCAGAAGAGTATTATTGGTATTGATGTGGGAAAGGCAAGGTTTTGGAATCAAAACTCCCATGCAGTAGTTTCAGCAAAGCATATTTGCATTAGCATTTTAGGGATTATCTCTTTAATACGCATGCGCTTTGGCAGAACGGTGATGCTGACAATTCTAAAAACTTGCCTTTCGTATCGTCAACGAATTAGGATATTCTTATAGGTAGAGGTGTTTGCTTGCGGTCCAATGCACAATGGACAATAGATAGTGAGGTTAGAACATCTTATCACTTTATTAACATACGTAGTACAAGTAGCGATCTATTTCATCCTTTGGGACTAATATAGCTGCTATTGATTTCTAATAACAAGAGAATATTTCTGCGAAAATAATCGGTGAGTCATATGTCATATTTGTTTTGTCACATTTGTATGATTTGCGTTCAGTTGCAAGAGAGATGCGAGGACTAATTAGACAACAGCTCCCATAGGGAATTGTGCTTTGAAATTAGATGATACGGTTTCATCGTATAGTGATTACAGAGTTGATTTATTTGTAAAGTTCTCTGAGGTAGGTCATTGTATGCAGATTGCTGGGTTGAGTAAATGGATAGGGATGCTCGTTTCAAAAATGTATTTTCATTATGGGTAAGTGGATTTCACTAATCACTGTGTAACCAGAAATTTGATACACGTACTCCTGCGATGTCCATCCATCTTGACGTCATGAAATCCAATATTTTGTTATTAGAAGATCTATCTAGAATGCATTTTCCTTAGTTTGGGTCCCCCTGTAGAGGGGTTCGTTTTTATAACTATGTTTCTCTTGGCTCCGTAATTATGTGATGAGGACAGGGGGCAACGTGACAGGACTGTTATGGTTTTCCTACTCATTGCAGTCATAAAGGTAACTTAAACATAGAAAGACAAGTTTAGAATATTTTCGGTAGACGAAAAGTAATGAACGAGCACCAATCTGGCTGATCCTTGTTCTTAACAAGTCTCTGCCATTCTTGCCTGCTCGACGTAAATGACTTCAGTTGGTCTATATTGTGGACATGTATAATATTTAGCAAAGTAGCGAAAAAGCATTTTTGCCGGTCCTCTTACTACTTCTCTGTGGCGTTGTTAAGCAGAGGCTTAAGATACAAGAAGACAAATTTCACTATTTCACGTTAGTTTTAGATGTAATGAGATGCATGCTGTAAAGCCTCATCTACACGTGCAATTTTTCTTTGACAAGCCTTCTTTATCAAGTATACCCGCTCATGTAGATTGACAGGAAGTTTTCTTTTACGAGTTCGACTTTGTGACCTCGTGGCACCTGTGCATTAGCCTCGATTTGATTCATTTCGCCCGCGGCATGTTTTTCGCTTTCGCGCCAAAGTTTTAAAGCAATTGACTCGGTTAACAAGGAAGAAAACGTGAACAAAAATCTCGAGAGGGAAGGATTTTGGACGAGTAAAAATTGTTAAGTGCATTTAACAAGTCATCTACTCGAGCAAGTTTGCCAATTGACAATTTTTTAATTTTAAGGAACAAACATGCCACGTCAAGTGAAAAGTGTCATTTTCCTCTAATTTGACTCCATCTACACGAGTATACAAAACTTATCACAGACAAATTGCTCGTGTATACTATGCTGCTATGATGAGTTGATACGAAAACAGGTTTGTGTGAGAAATAATACTCGATTTTTGGGACATTGAGTAGCACAACTAATACCTTGGCAGTCGGCAATTTAGGGATTGGTCCTTTGTCTCATTTTACGTATTATACAATAGCCCAAAAGCATTGAAATGTTGGAAATAGAACCCTGGTTTCACCAATAATATCCTTTGCAGTCTGGCTTTAGCCAATCATATGTGAGATAGTCTACTATTTAGCCAATCGTATATGTGACAATATGCCTTTAGCCAATCGTATGCCAGGCAGTATGCCCTTGACAGTTTATTAGATGTCTGATAGATTGCCTAGAAAATGAAATTAAAACTACATAGATTTTTGCCTGGTCGTCCTTTTAAAAACACCTTACGTTTTGTGCAGTACATCAGTCCAAAGGCATGTATGGAATTCAATTTATCTATGTCGAGAGAGAAATTTCAACGTCGCAGTCACTATTTGCAGTTGAAGTATTGTGGTTGTTATGATTGTCATGTCCACCTTTGCGTTATGCAACTATTACTAAACTATTACTCGGTAACTTAAAATGCATGATAGATAGCAATATTATTTGTGTTTTTGCAGCTTTATGAAAAATTTCTGGACCTTGAGGGGTTTTGTCCTATGGTCCCCCCTTGACCAAATTTTTAAAATCTGGACCCACACCTTTTTTCAAATATGTGGATATTTGATAAAATCATGGACACAATTACGTTGCTTTAGCGACTTTTCCAGCTTTTATGACTTATAGTTTACTGATCTTAGACCTTAAAGATTGTAAACGTGCAAACGTTTTGCCTTACACTCCAAAATAGACCTTTGAAATATTTTAGTAAGGTTATATGAATTAGATAGTTCCTGAGAGATCTTGAGAATCCATTTGTAGGAAGCTGCATATAACAGTCATCACTCTCTGGGAAGTTATTCTTTGCTCATGAAATGGATGTTTTCTTATTGCGCGCGACGAATAGTGGTTTTCGTCCGCTGTCCACGCATGTCTGTTTTGTCTATCGCTACATTACCGCTGTTCATTACCATCCGAGTTTCGTACAAATCAAGTTATGCTCGCGTGTAAGTCTTTATCACATGTCCCCTCTTACAGACTGCTCCGAGGTGACTCGCACAAACGTAAGCAGACTTACCTTGATGATATAACCATACGGTATGTTCGCACTTACTAACGAACCGTTACCTCTACTGTAAATGTAACGCGAACTTAACAATGTTAAGTTTGCTTTGCATCATCAACGTTCCTTACATCGCCGATGCCTTGTATACTTTGTACACGTTATTTCTCTGTAAACAAGTATTGCTTAGTAATGCTTCAGTCGAGTTTGCATAAACAGACTTTCTTAATTGTGTCTTTGCTTCAACTTTTGATCACGTGTATTGTACCTTATATATTGTATCTACATATAAGATATTTTGTTTTGTAGTAAGTGTTTTCGATATTTTTATTGCATTGGGAACAAAAAGCTAATTATGCGGATTATTTTACGTTTACTACCCCCTTTCTCTTGTGTTTTTCTAACACTTAATCCACCTCCTCTCCCGGTGCAATTAGTGACCCCAACATCGCAGCTATTATCATGATATCGTAAGGTTGGAAAGTAATCGTGATCCTTACTTTTCGAAATTAGTGACTTCTGACCTACATTTGGGATTCAATTAGTTTTGGACTGCGATTGAATTTGGAATGCACTTAGTTTTGGACTGCGATTGAATTTGGAATGCACTTAGTTTTAGACTGCGCCTACATTTAGAATGCACTTAGTTTTAGACTGCGCCTACATTTAGAATGCACTTAGTTTTAGACTGCACTTACACTCGAAATGCTTTTGGTTTTAGACTGCGGTCAGTTATGGAGCTCGCTTACTATAAAATGTTAGAACACTAAATTTGAATTCATCTTCTCCATTTGAACTCGCGTTCCAGGCCACTTTAAGTCATGATATGAGCCTATTGTAGTTGAGTTAACCTCATTTTGATTCTATCATAAACTGGAAGGACATGCCTTGAGTCCGAACATCGTACACACTAACGCAATAGTCTTGCAAACAAGATAAAGTCCGCCACAACAGCTACTGTAATATTCAATCTTAAGAAAAAAGGATCACATTGGTTTTAATCACTCTCCAATTGATCAAATTTTATGAGTGATTGACACTGCAAGTTTGTTTATTATACTATCATCAATTTTGGCGTTACAGCATTAGCAATTTTCTTGGATACATCTTCTTAAGTATACCATTGTGTTGAATGGTGATCACGGTGCCCGAAATAGTCTTGATGTTGAGGAACAGGATAATGATCATGTTGGATTATGCTCATGATGATGAAGGTGCTGGCGATGAAGATGATAGTTATGGTGATTACGATGGTGATGAAGGCGATAATGGATAACGAAGATAATGAGGGTGATAAACAGCGTGATCATGGCGACCATAATCATGATGACGATACTCGTGATGTTGATGATTAACATGACAATGCTTTTGCCAATGATGCTCATGATGATGAAGGTGCTGGTGATGAAGATGACAGTTATGGTGATTACGATGGTGATGAAGACGATAATGTATAACTAAGATAATGAGGGCGATGAACATGATGATGGCGACGATAGTCATGATGATGATGACGATACTCATGATGATGTTCATGATAACGATGCTAATGCTTAACATGACAATGATGCTCTTAATGATTAAGGTGCTGGTGAAGAAGATGATAGTTATGATGATCATGATGGATAATGAAGATGGCGATGATGCTGCTCCTGTTCTTGCTGCAGAAACTGATAATAGCAATTACGTTGACAACGATTCTGCTATTCCTTTAGATGTTGAAATGATGCATTGACTCTCCAAGTGCTCGACGAAGAAGAAGAAGAAGGAGTGAGTGCAACCTCGGAAGTGGTGTTTAAAAAGATGAATAATTGATATGTTTTTCAGTTAATCCAGCCATAAAACTTGTCAATGGTGTTAGCAAGTGTCATATATTGTACTTATCCAGTCCATCCGTAAATAAAGAACCCATTCTTGTCCCAAAAATGACATTTCTTTCTATTATAAATCCCTTGATGCAGCATCATCCCCTTGTTGGTCAACACAGCAGTGACACGAGGAAATCTCTTCCACGAATAAGTTAGTGGTTTTCCTTGACGAACAAAAGATGCAATTTCTTGCTGAAGTGTATCTCGAACTGCGTTATCTCCAGCTGATGGCTTGTATAGCTTAAGGGGCCCATAATTGCCTCCTTCAATGAGTTTGAAATCAAATGCAGCCATCCATGGCCACCCATGGTAAGAGTAGATATAAGGAGTCCCACCTTCTATCACTGCCCTACTGGGTTTCGCCGATATGACTAATCTGTAAACACGGCGACCTCTGGTAGCCGCCAAACTTGCAGATATGACATTGGATGGACATAGTACTCGTATGGCTGTAACCATCTCAATGTAGATAAGCCCATAGTTCACTACCTCTGAGGTATCTTTTGACAGATACAGTTCCAAGCCACGCTTTGTTATTGCAGTTGAGAAGGTGTCTAAACGCTTAGCTACCTTATGTTTAAACACCTTTTTTCCAGCTTCAGTTAACAATCTTGTTAATGGCTTTTCAGCTTCTTCTGATGATGTGGCGATTAAAATAGGAATCTTGTCTCCTCTTCCTCCATTTCGTTTGTAAAGATTAAGCGGTGACACTGGGACAACAAATGGATCAATAACTGCCAAAGCAGCAAAGAGTCGGCCTTTAGTGGGTAGATCATACAAATCAAAGGGAAACCAATAAGGAAACGTATACCAAGGAATCGCTTGGATCACTTCATCTCTTGTTAAGTTATACAAACAATTTAATGTCTCAGATTTGGTTGATCTTCTGCACATAGCCCTATCGATATAAGCGTCATTATCCTTGGCCTGTTTAGCCAAGGTAGTCCTGTAAACAGAAGGTGCGCCTGTGGTTATTGCACGATGAAAAAGCCCCTGCGCTAAAGGAGATGCCAATAGAGCGTAAACAGCTTTCCCTCCGCTGCTGTGACCTGCGATTGTGACCAGCTTAGGGTTGCCACCAAAAGCTTTGATATTCCTTTGCACCCATTTCAAGGCTTCTATCATGTCTAAAACTCCATAATTTGCTGATGGTTCGTGAGGAGAGTTTTCACTTAGAATTTCTAATGTCAAAAAGCCAAATGCGTTTAAACGATAGTTCATGCTAACGGCTATAACATCAACAGCATGGACAAAATCAGGATTTGGCGAATAGCCAGGAGTAAGACCATCCCCACAGACTAGCCCACCTGGGTGAATCCAAACGAACACAGGTAACAGCCGACGTCGTTTTCGCTTTGGAGCCCAAACGTTGAGGTAGAGACAATCTTCAGACCCAAAGATGGTTGTGTTGAACGGAGGATAAATTTGAGCACAAGGAGGACTGGCCTGTTATGGAAGAAAATTTCAATGACTGTTAAGACAAGAGCAAAATTTTTGACAAATATGACACAAATTGTGGTCTTCATCGAGTCAGGTGAAGCTATATATGAAGAATTAAGTATGCAACTCTACATAACTAAAGCATATACACGAGAGTGTAAATACTACCAAAAACAGCAACTGTAAATATTTATGATGTACATGTGAAGTGATTTACTGTTTACAGACATACTAATTAAGTTTTTAAACCGTTCCAGGTCAAATCGTCAACATACGTAGCAATATAAGCAATATCTGCAATGCCGTCCAAACACCTCTCGGTAGCCGGGGTAAATTCTCCGAGACCTTGGCTCGACAAGAACCCGCGGAAAAGTTATACTACTACTAGACAATTTTAATCCAGACGCTTTTCGGACGCTAATTCATGAAACCTTTTAAGGACGTGTTCGGCAAGTTTATTCTATTGGTTTTAAGGATATTATTTACAGGAATGCAAACATGAAAGCCCGTAAAGTATACTTTTAATTCCGATATTTTTATTGACTATGTTTATGCTAATGCAAAGTAATTTCAGGACTTTCAAAAAGTTGAACTTGATTTCGTCAAGCTCTCAAAATTTTGAAACCCACAAGGGCCTTGATGTTTATAGCTCCAAAGAACGAGATGGCTCTCGATGGATCTGAGCATCTGACAAGCATTTTGGTACTAAAACAGCAACAGTTCGTGGGATAACGGAGACCTCACTGCTAGTGTCTATCAACACAAGTCCATATCACAACCCAGAGATATGCTAGTTAACTTCCTAGTCAATTCCTTAACCCTGTCATGGGAGTCGGCTAGGCTGAGTAAAGAGTATGCTACAAAAAGAAGTTCTTTCTCGACATTTCACCATACGACGTTCCAGCTCCTGCTTGTAGATTCGTACAAATTCCTCCTGCCTTCGTTCTTATGGCTTTCTGTATGTTCCCGACTGGAATTCGTGACTTCTGACCACAAACGACTGATTGCAAGAACCGATTTGATATATGCGAATACGCCAATTTATTTAAATATCCATTTTCACAAAATACGCCAGTGACGTTGTGAACAAGAATTATACGCTTGCGTATAAAACTTTGCAAGAGCCAACCGGCAAAGTTCTTTGACACAAAAGGCCTCGATTCCAGTTTGGTGCATGTTGCAATGTTGTTTACCAAACTCTATTATTCGTTTGGTGTATCTTTCAAGTTTTTCATTTTCCCTTGCTTGATATTTAATAATACTGACCGCATGTAAGTGAAATGATAAAAAGAGAACAGGTGAGAGAGAACCTGATATCTTATTGTCTGTCACAGGTCACATTTCCAATTATTCTCTAGCTTTGGAGATCACTCCATCCTAGGTACTCTTTTGTCTATCACTTTGTAGAAATGACTGAATAAAACTTGAGAGCCAATCACCCGATGCAGATGAGAGCAGAAAATTTTGGTCAGACATATGGGACAATAAAAGGCAACACAATAAAAGGGCAGAATGGTTGGAGCAGCTTAGAAATAACAAACCTAGTGTACTACAGAATGAAATTGAAATTACAACCAGAATGGTAAAAGAGCAAGTGAAGAAGATCCCCAATTGGAAAGCTCCTGGACACGATGGAGGTTAGAGAGTTTGGATTAAGAAGTTAACATCTCTGCATGAGAGAATTGCATCCCAGCTAAATGGTTTGATAAATAGCAAGAAAGAAATACCGTCATGGATGACTGCCAGGAAAACTGTGTTGTGCCAGAAAGACCCGGAAAAGGGCAATGCAGTAGAAAATTACTGACCAATATCTTGTTTGCCATTGATGTGGACGTTGATGACTGGGATAATCTCTGAGAATGTCTACATGTTTTGGGATGAGAATGAAGTACTTCCTGGAGAACAAAAAGGCTGCAAAAGAAGTTGTAGGGGTACTAAAGATCAGTTGCTGGTAAATAAAACGATACTTGCAGACTGCAAAAAGAGGCATAAAAGCCTAACAATGGCATGGATTGATTACAAAAAGGCATATGACATGGTTCCACACAGCTGGATAATAGAATGTCTAGGGCTCTATGGAGTATCGAATAGTATTACTAGCTTCTTAGAAAGATCAATGACCAACTGGAGAGTACAGCTTACATCATGTCGGGAAAGTTTAGGAACAGTAAATATAAGAAGGGGTATATTTCAAGGGGAAAGCTTATCGCCATTGCTATTCATTATATGCATGATCCCCCACACCAAAATTCTCAGAAAAGTCAAAATGGGGTATAAATTGGATAATGTTAAGATAAATCATCTATTCTTCATGGACGACTTAAAGTTGTTTGGAAAGAATGAGAATGAAATTGATAGCCTTGTGTCTACTGTTAACCTCATTAGTGAAGATATTGGTATGCAATTTGAGGTTACAAAGTGCGGTGTTGTAACCATGAAACGTGGAAAACTGGCAAAAAGTACAGATATTGAACTTAGTGGTGGTGACAAGATCAGGGAGGTTGGTTAACAGGGATATAAGTATCTGGGTATTGTGGAGCTAGATAAAATAAAGGAAGATGAAATGAAATGCACATATCGAAAAGAGTAGCTAATCTAGCTTGTTATATTAAGCATATCAAAGGTAACATCATGCTAAAAGTAAAAGATCTTGGGACAGTAGATGTAGCAGAGGCAGTGACACCAAGTGAATATAAGAGGAAAGTAAAATGGGAATTGGAAAAACAGTGGAAGGATAAGCCAATGCATGGTCAATACACTAGGGTTTCAAATGGTATTGACTGGGGAAAAAAGCTGGTCATGGTTAAGACGTGGAGACCTGAAAGGTTGTACAGAAGCATTAGTGTGCAGTGCACAGGAA
>JANTCA010003944.1:0-10486 GCA_024741275.1 Chironex yamaguchii | reverse complement strand
CTCTCTTTTGATTGATGAGTCACAGTTACTCTCTTTTGATTGATGAGTGACAGTTACTCTCTTTTGATTGATGAGTCACAGTTACTCTCTTTTGATTGATGAGTGACAGTTACTCTCTTTTGATTGATGAGTCACAGTTACTCTCTTTTGATTGATGAGTGACAGTTACTCTCTTTTGATTGATGAGTCACAGTTACTCTCTTTTGATTGATGAGTGACAGTTACTCTCTTTTGATTGATGAGTCACAGTTACTCTCTTTTGATTGATGAGTGACAGTTACTCTCTTTTGATTGATGAGTCGTATCCTATAGCTCTTTGCTATTATGTCTGTCTACCTCAATCGCTACTGTGCAACAACCATAATAAATAATATTGAGCAGAAAACGACGCAACTTTGTGGGTATAAATATTGACAGGCAGCAAAGAATTCTTTGTTCATTTGCGTTAGTATTAGCGTATAGACTATGCCTAGGACTAGAAAAAAGAATGGCAATTGAAATTCAGTGCATCTTGATTCAAACGTAATTAGTTGAATAATTTCGCTTTATTTACCTTGTTCTTGACGTTCACACAGTTCAGAGTAAATAGCTGCTATGTCTTTGCCACGAACTCTCTCGAACACAGTCTTAAAATAAAAGAGTCAATATACTGTTTGTACTTTGATCTTATAATTATTTTGTTAGAAATAAAAGGACATAGTGTTTGATAATTTACAGCATGGAGCACATTCCGAGTTATCATCCAGGTCCCATTACATATCAGGACTTCAGTTACCTCGCAAATGTCCGTCAATAGAGAGACAGATGTTCTTCATAGACATCAATTGAACGTATCCTGCCCCATATCTTCATACCACTTATTCACGATCACTTTGTCCTATCCGTTAACACATTGTCATAATCTTCCTCTCATGTGTTGTACTAAGAGTTTCTTCTTTACTACTGAAAGTGAAAGAATGCCACCTGTCAGGTATAGTGTGCGTTCACTCGCAACCTCGTGCAGTCGACAAAACGGTCACACTTTAGCACCCCTTCATAAAGTGCATTATCAAGATAGTAGATTACGTATTCTACTCAGACAACCCCACATGTCAATACAGACATTTGCTTATTTAAGATGTCTAACTTTCCCTATCCCTACACGTTTAAACGGCAAAAAGCAACAAACAAAACACTTAAACAAACAAATTTTTATGACAAGGAACCAATGTTGGTTCTTTATAGGCAGTTTTAGTTGGATGTCAGCCTCTAATCCGCCATTGCTCCTGTTAGTAGAAAGCACATGCCGCAATACAATCGACTTAGTTCACCAACTGACTTGCCTTGTCGCTTGCAGTGCAATTAGTCACTGAAGTAGAAAAAAGGCAAAAAACTTAACTCCCTCGTTGTATATTCGACATTCATTGACAGTGTTGTTACTCTGCATTATGTATACAAATTTTCAGTTTAAACATTACCACGCGAAGAAGGGGGAGAAAAAACATTATTGGACATCAGAATACATTAAAGAATACATTAAAATGGCATTAACATGTTTCACGCATACTAAAACACGAACAATTGAAAAAAGGAGACAAATCACACGTTTACTCATGTTATGAACAGAGCTTATTGAATAACGAGATGCTGTCACTACATACCAAATGCTGTTTGTGGTACTGTTCGCACTCGTTTAGTTTGTCCAATAACTTCTGTCGAACTGATTTAAGATCACCCAGCAGTTTTGCTTGCTTGTCATACCTGAAATTAACAAACAACTTTCTACAATACCTTTCATATCCTTAATAACACGAAGTCTAAAAACCTGATTGCTAGAAGGAGACGAAGATGGACCGGAGACGTCCTGCGGATGGAGACAGACTCTGTCCCAAGAGTCGCTCTCCACTGGACGCCAGAAGAGGAGAGGAGGCGTGGCAGGCCGTGGTAGTCCAAAGCAGACCTAGAAAGGACGATGGAGGGCGAAATCAAAGACTGATGCTACTCCTGTGCGACGATCGAGAGGCTTGCCAGCAATGGAAACCAGTCGAGGATCTTCGTTGCTCCGCTTCGCTCCAACGGGTGCCAAGGGTAGTAAGTAAGCTATACTTAGTTAATTGTAAAATTCCTTAAAAGAAGATTAGAGTCACAAAACATCATCCATTACAATGCTGGATATTAACAAGTGCAAAACACTTACCCTACTAATTAATGCTTAATGCTTCTGTTATCGAGGAAAGACCGGTCGATCTCCTAAATACCTCTTGATAAATACGCAAATATTAAAAAAGTAGTTCAGGCTACAGGTTGGATGATAGCTTTTGCCTTGTTGCTCTGCATAGAAAACATTTTATCATGTAACGGCCACGAATAGACGTAATGTAAACAAGACCAATCCGATGCTGCCATCAAAGTAATATCAATGCAAATTTACCTTGCCTGCAAAGTGTGCAACGGATGATCAGGTTTCTGCAGAGCTGCTTGCAACAAATCAAGTTGATATTCAAAGTTTGCTAAGTCACCTTTTACATTTTGGTGTGACTCTAGAGTTCCCAAGAACGATTCCAAAACAGTTGACAAACTTGACAGAGCAGTTAGGAGCTCATCCCTGCAAAAAAAATTGAGAGCCTGACATCACAAGTGAAACACTGAGGAAGGTGCAAAGATGACTGTTTAAACAAAGAGAAGCAAAAAGACCGGCAAATATAAAGCCACATCTACACGAGCAATTATACTGCGACAAGTTTTCTTTGGCAAGTTTACTTTGTTCGTGTAGATGGGGTCAAAATAGGAAAATATGACACTTTTTGACTTGACAAGTACAATTGTTCAAAAACTGGCATGCCAGCTTTTAAAACAAGTGTACGTATCAAAGAAAAAATTGGCATACTTGCTCGTGCAGATGACTTGTCCAAGGCACTTGGCAATTTTTACGTCCAAAACCCCAACCCCTTCTGAGATTTTTGTTCACAATGTGTTTCTTTATTGCTAACCACGCCACTTAATTTAAAACGTTGGCGCGAAAATAAAAACATCGCGCAGGCGAAATTCACCAAAGCCAGGCTAATAGACAGGTGCCAGTACAATCAAGTACACTTGCTAAAGAAAACCAATCGAAAATTGCTCGTTTGGATGAGAGGGAAGTTCACCGATGCGAGAGTCTAAATACTCAAAAATAGTTTATCAAGTGCAGGTTCTGATTGAGTCAAGTCTCTAAAAAGATCTATAACAACCTACCGGTGACTAATCAAAGGTCCATATAGTTATTTAAATAGCGATATCATTCTACGTGCTTTACCCCAAACGTTCTATTCAAAACAAGTTAAACTGACAAACCTCTTAACTTTTGGCTATTTCAAACGTCATTATTTCGGAAAGTTTAAGAAGAAAGACAACAGTTTCAATTCTGAAACACACAAAATATCATACAAGCACACAAACGTGCACAATGTAGTTGTAAATTACTTTTATATGAAGTCGTAACACCTTATATCATACCTGTTTCCAGCCCAGGCTACTTTCATCTCTGCTATTCTCGTTGACAAGAGTGTTCTTGTAATGCTCCTTTCCATTTCTTTTTTGCTAAATTTATTTCCTTCGTCACCACCAGCACCACCACCATAAAATGCACCTGCAAATGCTGCATCGTTAGCAGTTGTCCAATCAACCAAAGGGTCATAGACAAATGCCTCAAGCAGAGTAAGTAGAGTCTCTTTCCCGTGACGTAGAATGTGCATTACTTTCTCGCATGACATTCGAAACAAACCCTGCAATGTTAATATGTCAAAGACAGGCATCAATAGCAAAAAAGAGTACTCAAAGAATACAACAAACGTTGATAAGGGAGACTGTCAATCCAAAATTGCACAAAATGGATGTGATACGTTTAAAATTGATACAAACAAAATTTGCAGATCATTTACTTGGATATGACTGCGCTGTCCCCCCTTATCCGCTATCAAATTAAGTACAAACATGAAATAATGACAACTTAAATATACCTTGGAAAAACTACGCCTTTCATATGTCTAAATTAAAAATAAATGTCAACACAAAAGCTTTATCCGAAGTACCTTTTTACACAAAAGTTTCTAATTAATTTAAATTTTTCTCAACAATTTCTGTAGAGTCGATGAAATATTTATATTTCATTCCAAAGAAAATAAGGATGACGATTCAACTACCATTCATAAAGCATTACGGAAGTACACTCATTTTGGTTTTGAGAGATTACCATCTGGGTTCCGTGCCCTTTGTTCGAGTGTTTTCCTTGGGAGATTGTCAACTGATCAATACATTTCGCAGCACAGCAAGGTGTTCATGTTAATGTCGTAAATTGTCAATTGATCAATACATTTCACAGCAGAGCGAAAAGTGTTCATGTTAATGTCGCAAATTGTCAATTGATCAATACATTTCACAGCACAGCAAGGTGTTCATGTTAATGTCGTAAATTGTCAATTGATCAATACATTTCACAGCACAGCAAGGTGTTCATGTTAATGTCATAAATTGTCAGTTGATCAATACATTTCACAGCAGAGCGAAAATTGTTCATGTTAATGTCGCAAATTGTCAGTTGATCAATACATTTCACAGCCGAGCGAAAAGTGTTCATGTTAATGTCGTAAATTGTCAATTGATCAATACATTTCACAGCACAGCAAGGTGTTCATGTTAATGTCGTAAATTGTCAATTGATCAATACATTTCACAGCAGAGCGAAAAGTGTTCATGTTAATGTCGTAAATTGTCAATTTATCAATACATTTCACAGCACAGCAAGGTGTTCATGTTAATGTCGTAAATTGTAAATTGATCAATACATTTCACAGCACAGCAAGGTGTTCATGTTAATATCGTAAATTGTCAATTGATCAATACATTTCACAGCAGAGCGAAAAGTGTTCATGTTGATGTCGTAAACTGCATTGGGTCGCTACATCGGGGAAAAGGTTTTAAACATTAAATACAAAAACGGAATCACCAAAAGGCTCTTTACATCTGAGAGTCAACATTCAGGTCTTCATAAAAACGTTTCTTAGAAAAAACAATATAACATCCTTACGTCGACTCCAGTTATTCCCAAGGCAGCCTCCAGATTTCTCGTCATTCGAAATGGTACCTTTTCCGGAACCCGTAACGCTTTTCCCTTTTCAAAACACACATTATAGTCGATGTGGACCACCTGGAACGAAATGATGAGTGATTATAAATAAATTTTAACGAGAAGCAGAGAAATCATGAATGACGACTTGATGATTTCCCTGCATCTGGTTAAAATTTATGAAGTCAGTGCTTGTCTGTAGACTGACACTTGTCTAACTAACGTGTTCAGTTGCTTAAGCAGATAGGGTGCCATGAAATAAAAAAAAAGAGATATAGGTATGGCCAAAAGAAGACACGGCAAGGAATTCACAAATTTGCAGTTTTATCAAAATGTGAATGTTAGCAATCATGCATGTTAAGTATGAACTATAAATGTCATATATAAAATTGTGCGTGTGTTGACATGTGGAAAAGCCAAAATGTTAAGATAAGAAAATGTAAAAATGTAACATTGCTTGACGCTCTTCCATATTATTCCATCTAAGAGCAACGGCCTAAAATATCAAAAAACAAGGGCGCAGAAATGATAATCAGAATTTTGTATTTGTCAGTATACATTTCTTTGCTCTTATGGATAAATGCATTAACAATTATCACACAGAAGCCAGACATTAATTCTTCAAATTCACAACTTACTTCACCAGTTGATAAATCAACCAGAATGTTGTCCAAATGCCGATCGCCAAGACCAATGATGTAACCAATCACAGACATGACAGCTACCGAACGCGAATAGGTTTGAAATATTTCCCACCAATCAGAAGCTCCAGTGCTTGAACACCACAGCTCACTACAGGCAATAAGCAAAATACAAACAAAAGAGCAAATCTAGATGAAAAAGTAATATACCACTTCCAAACTATGTAAGCAATCATTACCTTAGCCGAGGCTACGTTTCCACCAGCATCTGTTATAGTTTGCTTTCTTGTGATTGTGTTCGTGTGGAAATGCAAAAAGTCCTAACCGAGTTTTCATTAAATCTGACTTATGGGTAGAGCTTAGACCTGGGAAAGATTCATTACATTTTGGTTCGGGTCGGGATCATGGTCTGAATCCTGCAAATGCAAATATTACGAATTAAATCATTTCAAGATTACAAGAAATAACAGCTATTAGTTGAAACCCAGTTAAAAATATGTATTTTACGTAAATTACCAAGTAATTTTCAATCTGTAATTGTACAACACGTTTGCAAACTTACGTTTCCTGCATTTGTGCGAAAAGAATGCACTAATGCTATTTGCAAAGTTCTGCACACAACTTCTGCCATTCATGTTTACTCTGAAAGTGTGTCAATTGATTCCTGAATACTACCAATAGACGACACCAACAATATGGTGACATGGTGACAAAAACAAGTTCATATGATACCCTGTCAAAGCAGAACCCATGCTACATTTCATTGGTATATTTCATACAACTGCAGTTAATGGCACCCCATCCAGTAATATATTAATACTCTCCTGAATCGTGAAATTAAGCGGCCTTACGATACTATATTAGTTAAAAACTATTAGAGGTCATACACTTATGACGATGGCCAATCTTCGACCCCCTCCTAACTTAAATTTGTCACGAAGCATCTGAAATCAATACGACCTCACTTTAATATGACCATATGTATGACCCCAACGCGGTACTGGACACTAAATAACGTCCCTATTTTTACATGTATTATGGTGCACACCATGTATAATAAGCACTTTGGTTCCACATTCTGATACCGCAATGTGACGTTTACCTCCCATAGAAAGCAACAAGTAGTATGCGACATCTAACCACAAAAAGGTACTTTTCTCTTAATGACTGCTTGCCAGTTGTAGCTTAATCAGATCTTAATAATAGAACAAACTATATAAAAAAGTTTTGATAGTTCTCAACGACACAAGATTTGCAGTATATCATATGGCAATTCAGATAAAGTAAGATGGTCAGTACAAAAGTCGACATATACAACAGAACCTTTCACTCCATTTTTGAAAAAAGCTCTCACCGTGACAACAAATCGCATGGTGTTTCCCCAGAGAGATCCAAAAATACTTTTTTCAGGATGCTTAATGGCCATTCCTTTCTACTCAAAGACCCATCATGAATTCCCTGGATGAAGAAGCAAACGTATAAATTATAAAACTCAAACCAGGAGTGACCCGTCTATCAATAGTGGTACTTCAAAAATCTTATTTTGAAAACAGGTCTGAAAGCAATTAAAGTGTGTCTTAATGTGTATGTCAATTATGCCAGAATACTGACCTAATCTTAACATGTTCGGTGTCTTGTAATGTACCAACTCCCAATATTTCAGCGCTAATACAACAAGGATTTTATGTTGAGATACTACAATAACACTTATGGTTTAGAACAACGTTTCAGTTGGCCGAACTTTCTGTGACTGATAGGATGCCTGATAAAATGCATAAAATAATCAAATACAAACCTGTTTATAAATAAGTATTTTCAATCATAAAATCACAATTGCTTATAATTTCAAAATCTGTCAAACAGACAACGCTAGCCTTTACTTTTGTATGGATGGCAATGTCGCAAATTTTCAAGGCGATTTTCAAGTTTTGTACCACAAAAATGATTGTTCATGTCAATAATTCTAAGAGCACTATTTTGCAAAAGTCTACAAGGGACCAGCTCATAAATTAAACAAGTTCTGAGGATTCGTACTTATAAACAAAGGATATGAAATCGAACCTATAGCTTACCTTTTCTTTTAATAAAGGAGATATACGGCTGTAAAACAGCTCACTTGGTCGAGTAGGTGTAATGTGTTGATGTTGACCTCCTTTTTCGTCCTATAAAGACAGCAGATAGGAAACGTAAAAGTAAGAATCACAGTATTATTGATACAATATACTTTGCTGTTCATATTAGCATCATTATTTCATTCTAAATTCTCTTCATAAGCAATTTCTAAAGGCGCCACTTCTGCTCCTGATAGAACCCCACTGTCACGCTTTTGTCCTACCAGCCACGTACTTATCTGCCCTTACAAATTTATTCTCTGCTTTCTCAGAAAGAAATATACACTAGATGATTTGTTCAAGCAGCAAAAAATCTAAATTTATAGACAGGAGCTTTATCATGACATGAGTCGTATGCTTTTTATGAGCTACGTTTCGAGAGACACTTCTCCCATCATCAGGCTACTAGAAATTCTTCCACACTGCGGACGTCCGTGGTGACAGGGATCGACATGTTGTGAGGATTGGTGACATAGCTGTGTTGTGTTTCTTCAGTTTCCTTTGCTATTGCCGGTTATGGTTATAAGTATGGTTATGGGTCCAACAGTGGTCAGCTATTTCATTCTGTTTAGTGTCACCATTCTGAACAGCTCTCTTTTTTCTCTTTGCCTCAAGGAACTCTTGGACTCACCAATGTAAACTAATGTGATGATAAAGCTCCTGTCTACATGGCTTCCACTGAGTCCATAAAGTCAAGAATTTTCAAGATTACAAATCTAAATTTATTAAAAGAATCCAAATTCGTAAAGAAAGACATATGCCTGGAGTAGGTTGGAGTGTAAACGTCCTAGCACAACGTATTTGATCTGTCTACGCAGATAGTTCATACAAGATTTTATTCAAATGAAAGACAGCTTCACACTCGTCCGAGGGCAGCAAGTCCCAAAATTGGATGTCAAAGACTAATATTGACAATCAATTAATAAGAGCGAACGATTCTAAGATCTGCTCAGTACATGACAAACTAGAGTGCGTCATTCGTTCAGTTTACAGTCAAAGATGCATCATCATGACGCTTAAAAAAAAGGTATTCACACAAACCTTTGCCTTTGCTGATGCTTGAGCGGCTGCTTCCCGCTGTTGCCATCGTTTGTATAGTGCAAAGATGGGTGTGGCTCCATCAACCCATTGTATCAACCCAGACCTTGGGCCCAACGGGGTCACAGAATACCGTCTGGCAACATACCTCTTTTCAGAAGACCTACGATCAGAGAAAAGCAACCAAAGAATCTATTGCACCTTGTCGTTCTGCATACACTCCACAACAACACAATAAGAAAACCTTAAAAGTTCGCATGTACATATCCATCGAGAATAGTGCATACACTGACTGTACCTTAGCATATATGATACATAAATATATGATATGGGTCTTTTGTTCACTCGAGTGAGTTCCCAAAGACTCTTTGTTCATATGTTGACGTCTTAATCTTTCATATCAAATTAAACCTATAAACCACTTAATATGCTAAGGATCTGCTCCTTCATTTATGGCCTAATAAGAAAAAGGAACAGAGGCAACCACAATTGATTCCTGTCAACCATAGTTAAAGACAATATTAATGTATTCATGCTTTCCTGTTAACATAACAGAAACTGACAAATAAGTATAAACAAGCGAGCGCTCTGAAATATTAAACAAGGATGGACAGTGATAAACGGTGTACCAAAAAGAAATGAGTACAGCAAGGAATACTTCAAGACCATTCGAATGTTATCCTGGTACTTGTCTTGATAGTATAATCAACGACACTCCTTGGCAGAATGAATGAAACAATGTTGAACCAAACACAACGTGTCAATCTGAATACAAGCTAAAAATTGAGTAGCAAAGCGAGCTTACTTGTCTTCTTTGGCAAACATATGATTACATATTTGCAAAAACTGCATGATTCTTTCATCAAGATGCAGATCCTCCAATCCTTTGAACAAATACGTATACCTAAAGAATGGTAAAAGTATCTTAACAGACTACTGTGTGTCATGATTACAAGTGGGCAGGAATAAGGTAACGATTTACATACACCTCACGAAACTCAGGTACCAGGTAACAATAAAAAAATTTATTCGACTGTTAGACTCTTATATATCAACGTCTACACTCATGTAAATGAACTGCAAGTTTAACAAATGATCCCCTTAAGCTAGCTGACAAAACAGTTTAAGAACCATATGAACGTAACTTCTTAGTTACACAGTTAAACAAGTGGATATCAGAGCAGCTACACGGATCTAAGATTCATGTCTACACAAAAATATGGGAGAAATGCTGGTAATAAAACATGGTCGATCAAGGTAATTAAACCCTTACCTCTGACCATCTGAACCAATCATAACTAGCTTCTTTGGTTTGGTTTTGGTGGGCAAAATGATGACATCAGGAGAAAATGTATCAAGCGTAACAATCTGATAAAAGAACAATAGGAAAACTGCAATACCAAGTTAAAGATATATATATATATAACTCAAAAATACACCATCATTTTGAGTTAAAATGATGGTGTATTTTTGAGTTATATATAATTTTATACACTCTTGGTGAGTGTTGGCTTGTTGAGTTATTATATATATATAATATTGAGTGTTGGCTTTTAAGTCTGAGGATTGCAAGTTCGAGCCCGGTCGGCTCCCACTTAGTGCAGCTATTGTGG
>JANTCA010003943.1:4540-31024 GCA_024741275.1 Chironex yamaguchii | reverse complement strand
GAAAATGAAGAGACAAAACATTATTGGAAGAGTCCAAGTGAAAAAACGAACTCTTTCTGCCTACAGAGTACTCGTTTTGTTGTTTTAATGTAGACAAGATCCAATACACTAAATTGAAAGGACGATCGAATAAATAGGTTGCCATATACATATACTTTCCTTTCTGACGTTTCATACTGTGAGGAGTGTCAGACGAAAAAAGCTGTTAAGCATAATTTTAGCGCAATGTCGCAAATTTTCAAGGCGATTTTCAAGTTTTTTACCACAAAAAGGTTGTTCATTTACAAATATTTAAAGATATCAATTATCCACTCTCACCCCTTGCTGCTGTTTCAGAAAATATTGGAATTCTGGTGCTGTCATGAACGTTGAAGTCTCTGAGTGCCTGAAAACCAAAGCGAAGTCAAAAGAATATTACAAAAGTATTTAAGGACTAAAGTAATAAGATTCGATTCCATTAAATCTACTTACTTTATTGTTCATTTATTTCATTAACATTTATTTATCAATTCATCCACTTATATGTACATGTATGTTAATTGGTACACAGTTGGTTGCGAACCCGAACTGCTCCCCTCAAATTGTGCAGGACGCCTCTACTTTGTTTTTGAGCAATATGATTCGTTTCAATCTTGTCCAATACAACAAACAGAATTGAATACCATAAAATACGACATATATCAAGCAGAAACACGACTCGTCAAAACGAGCTACACATAAATTAAAATTTCACCGACTTTAACATGGCTCTTTTACCTTTTAACGACTTACACTGGTCTTTGCCGCCACAAAACTGTTTGGATGCAGTTGGGCAAGCGTCAAAGTGCCATATTTTAAAGTCAAGCATACGTGTATATAATCACTGCTAACAGCTGCATCAATTTATTACAATTTAGTATTATTAAAAGGTTAAAGAGTGTCTCCATTTAAATATCTCAAAGGTGTTTGCCAACAGTTTGATTTTTGACCCATAAACTTTGGCCTTCGGCAATTTCGTCTTTCAGCATTCACATACCCCGATAGAATGATCTAAGTAAGCTCACAATTACAGCAAGTATACTTGATTTAGTTTGGAGATGGCCAACTAGTTCATAACAGGCCCGTCACGAGCCAGTTCAGGCCCTAGAACTCTAACCAACACTCTAAGCCCTAGATGGAATCGAGCTCAAATTTTTGCAATTAATAAACGTACGTTACATCAGCATAAGAATAGTCAATATTAATATAAAGCTAAAATAAGACTTGAAAGCATACAAGGTTGATAGAACAAGATAATGAAACGCCAAATTAAACAATAAACTTAGCCGGCAAACAAGCCCTTAAAAGATTTCATCAATGAGCGTCCAACAAGCGTCTTGATTGTCTAACATTAGCAAAACTCTTAACAGACCCTTGTCGAGGGCCCCGGGAATTTACCCCGGCTACCCCTCCTTCGACGGTACTAGGTTTCGATATAAGCAAAAGATCTGTCTATGTTATAAAAATCTAAATTGTTACAGGTATTAGAGGCATTCTATTTATTATATCTAGTTTAGTTAAAGAGAAAAGAAATAGCAACAAAACAAGAAACACGAGAAATGTAGGACGACGTGCGTGCTGTCAACTACCAACTTTGGAAGACAACGAAAATAATTCCGAGTGAGAAAGAGAGAAGACAAGAACGAAATGAAAGACAACCCTTAAATAATAACAAAACACAAATGAGAATAAACTAAAATGTTGTGAGCACTTTTTCATAATTGAAACGAGTTCCTCTCGCATTGATATGGCTTTAAAGAAATCTGCAAACTCCTCCCTAGTCAGTGACCCTTCTTTGCTTCCCTGAATTCCTTCAATATTTGCTTCCTAGATTGTAGACAGAAATCAAAACTTTCGAATTTGGAATATTTGTACGATTATTACACAAGAACAAACAAACAACTGTTGTTGAATGTAAAAATAATTTTCACATGGATAATGGAGGCGTTAAAATCAACAAATATGGTTGTTATCACCTTGGATTGCTGGGTTTCAGTTTTGCATCTACAGACAAGCGAAAACGTTTTTCTTATTTTCTGTAATCTTTGGTCAAAGAGTTAGGTGGGAAGTCACACGGGGTAGTTACATGACGAAAAGGACCTCGATGCTTATATAAGCTATAAGCAAATTGGTAGATACCTTCCATATGATAAAGAGGTGCACAGTAAGGTAAGTAAACGTATCACTAAGGCGTAACACTGAGCTTCGGATACATCTTATCTGAATTGATTACAATAAAGTTGGACATAATTGCTACTATGTTCAATGTTTTCAACAGTTCAACAGGAAGGAGTGTCTGGCTGTAAGTTAACATATACCTTAATTTTCATATCATGTATCGCCTACGACTTACCAAACATGCCATATAACGGGTACTCACTGTTTTTCCAGCACCCTAAGTTGGTGTCATTTATTTAGTTATATCGCATTGCTTTACACGAACAATAATTTCAACATGGGTATAAAGTCACATTTTTATTGCAGAAAATTGCCATTTATCTTGTGATGCACACCCTTATATTTTAGCTACATTGTATATGTGTATGTAAAAGTTACAAATTATCAATGTTTAAGTTTTGTAAGCAGCAATTCAAATGTATCTATTGACATGTGTCTTGTACGGGTTTCATTGTGCGATAAGGTATTAGCCGTAAGTGTTGGATCAGTATAAAACGCGAGTGAATTTTGCAGAAAGTTACAAAAAAGATCCATCACCTCACATGATCAAGGAATCAACAATTTTTTTGTTTTCAAGGCAGAATGCTCTGACCACAAAGCTATCGAGACGTTGTACTCTTGGGTAAATTTAACAGTAGTATGCATTTACTTCTGTCCTCAAACACAAAACTACCCTGATGAGTTTTATATGAAACTAGTGAATTTCAAAATGCCATGATTGATGATTGCCTCATTAAAATATTCAAATAATGAAATAATCCTTCAAATCACATTTACACTTTAAAAACAAACAGCCGCCTCCTTCACTCTCGCAATACAACAAAATAAGTAAATAAAAATAACATCTAGACTTGACTCTACTAAGGCCAAACATGGAGCGATTCTTCAATGCAAATCATAAGCTCTATACTGATTGCTTTGCGCATCAAATGAGTCTTGCGTGTTTGCATGTTTTGTGCGCAAACCTCAGACAAAAGCAACTGAAAACTGCTTCTTCCAATGCTTAATAAGGATATCTAAATTATTGGTAGAGGTACGTAAGCTTTGGATAGACAGACAAGTTTCTACTTGCATATGTTTGTCTAACCGGCTGCGCTAAAATATGCGTGTAAATATTACATAACGCGACAGTTCTGTACGTAGTATGGGTGAAACGGATAAAGGTTTAACAAATCCCAAAAGGAACATGAAAAAGCGGCAAAGCAGAAGGCAACAGGCTTCAGGGGTCTACTCACGCTGGGGGGAAGAGTAAGAAAGTTTAACTTTTTCGCTTAGTATCTTAGGAAGAAAAACAGTCAAAAAAGCAAAACATATGTCTTAAAAATAAGCAGATTTTCAGAAAAAGCGTCCCGTTGGAATTGTGTTGATTTCTTCTTTATTGGGATGAGTTCCTTATCTGGGTATCTCACACAAGGAAAATTCTAAACCGGTTTCTCGTTAATTATCCTCGTTTCCTCCTCTCACTGTTTTGCAAATGAAGATAACACCTGTTGTGAAAAGTTGGTTTCTTTTCCAATAAAAAACTCTAATTTAGACAGATTTGTCAGTCTTTCTTTGGTGACTCCCATTGTGTAAAGTTAACCTGCTGAATTATTTAAGCAAATACTGGTATTTATGCTCATCACTTACTTTGTTTTTAAGTTCAAATAAGTAGACGAGAGAATGGATACGCTTGCAAGCTGTCGGTACTCCTTTCAACACCCATGTCTCTCACAATAACACCCAGCTTCTAATAACTTCTGAATAGATCATTAAGCTGATATAAAAAAACTTTTACAATTAACTTTACTGAGGACAGATAAATGGTCCATAACCCTATACTCCAAAGAAAAACAGAGGTTAACTGGAGAAATAACTACTTAATAGCAGTCAAACGTTTACGCATTTTCCAAAAACACAACAATCCATATCATAATCCTAAAAGTGCCTCACTCTCAATCTAGTTACTTGTCCATGCAGACAGCCAAGAAACAAAAATACCTACATCAAATAGCTGTTTTAGTTGTTTGTGGTCCAAATTAATATTTAGACTATTCAATAGCTTTTGAACTTCAGAGAAGGATAAGGCTCCATTGTTGTCTTTGTCATGGGAATCAAACGCCGACTTTAGCCACCTGGAAAACGTTAGAATTTATAAAACTTGTAAATACAAGTGTATATTTTAATACAATCTACCAGAGCAAAACAAATTTATCTCAAATGCAAACTACACTAAACGTTTACTTAAACTAATCCTCTTACGCTGACAATAAGAACATTAGTTGAACAGGTTCTCAATCAATGTCTACTCCAGCTGAAGACCAAAACGTAAAATTGTCCGTTGCATTTCAAGCTATTTATAATGATACGATGGAATACAGTATCTTAAGATAACAACTAAAATAAACTAACTATAGATTCTGGTGTTTTACATGGTGACCGTCTGAACATACTTCAGCTTAAACATGTACAGAAGACAATCCTGAATATTTGAAAATAGATAAACAGTTATCTTCCAGACTCCAGCTTTCGAGCATAGGTTGTGGAATAACGAAGTTATCACACATAAGATAAAGCTAGCTACTACTAGCAATTCTCAATTGCAAATGCATTTCTTTCATGATTATCAGAGACAAGGCGTGTTTGATTCTTCTGTAAAAACAGAATTAACAAATCTTTGCTGTATCACTTAAAGCAATTGTTCTAACTAATTCCTTCTGTTTTTGGCGCAGGATTCACCAGGAAGTGTCAACTGGAGAAAAAAAGCCATTCTGGACTTTCGTAGTTAACTGTTATCAAGAACATCACACAACATTTTCGGTCAGATTACTTTTAGGGAAAGTTGGCTTTTCACGCATCAATTTGAACAATTGTAAATCTTCTAATGTCTTTCATAACACAATACAATGTAAGTCTGTACTGTGGGATCATCATAATATGTCCATCTGTCTAGCCCCTAGTTCAATTTGCAAATAACACCAAATTATGCTTCTTAGCTGTAATACCTTAACTAAGAATGACGGAAGGTCATAATAAAACTTTGTCAAGAGCTGCTTATTCGACAAGAAGGTAGCAGCAGTCTTAATGAAGTTAATTGTCGCCACAACCTTGGTAATTTGCCCCTCACAGCTACTTAAACAAATATAGTTTTCTTTTTGAGCACACGCCCTATATGCGTCGTACAAACTACGGTTTAGCTTCTCTTGTAAATTGATTTCAATACTGGAAGAAGAAAATATTCAGAACGCTATTCATTCAACAACTTCCCATCTCTCTATATTAGTAAACCATACGAAAACAAGCAATACACGGTTCCCTTTGAAATAAGCAATGAAGTTTATAGAGAAATAATATATATTCTCACCCTCATCATTCATACCAACTGTGGTAAAACAGTAACAAAATCAACTGAAGTGCTAAAGCTTTGACTCATTTATAAGTAGACGGGACACTCTACTTTGTGTGGTTCCAAACACAGAACTTTCAGGGACCCACGTCAGCAAATTATTGTTCTTAAAACTAAGAACACCTAAACTTCTTAACAGTAGGAAAACATAAAAGCTCAAACTAAAACGACCTACAAAACACAAAAGAAACACACAAAATAAAAGCCAGATAAAATGACAATTATTGCTAAAATAAAATGTTTATACAACTCTTGGTAAGCAAACTTGTTTTTAAAGTGCACTCTATACTACAAATAGAAGTGAAGATAAATTATTTGAAATATTCATAAAGAAGGGTATATATTATGTTATATCAAGACCATACCCGTTTCTTAAAGGATCCGGCTTCGATAATAACAGGCCTAAAGAAAAGCAAGGTCCATCATTAAGGCAAGTTGAAAATGAATACGTGTCTCTCGCTTGGACAAAATAAGCTTAGGGAGTGAATCTAATGACTATGCCGTTCGGGTTTTGTCACAGGCAAATGATTCACATAATTGTAGTACTGCGTGACTAGTATACAAAATAAAATAAACAAGTGTAGAATAAGTTTGCAACTTTTTCCCCTTTTTTGAAGAAGGTAGAGATCCATCCGCGAATTTTCGATCTACAAGGCCTTAATCATGAAACAGAATGAGGAATACGTATAGCATAGGTGATAAACATATAAAGAGGAGGACTGGGACCAAACGAACACAGGACAAAACAATTAGAATAGAGACAAAGGACAACAACAAAGGCAAGAATAGATCTATACAAAGACACAGAAAGAAGGCACAAAATATACATATGGATAACACGGGCAAGCCAAGGAAAAGAAAATTATTTGAAAGAAATGATTGACATGAAATCTCTGGAAGAAACGACGTTTGTGGGAGATGGACGCAAAACATCGACGCAAAACATCACTCATGAGGACATGAAGAGACTAAAGATTTAATAATTATGGTTATTTTTATTACAATCCCAGCCAACAATTAATTTCTATCGAATATTTGCGAAAAAAACGGAAGCAAGGAGAATACCAAATATTTTTGGGATAAGCGGAACAATGTCTGTTGGATACAAAAACAGCATATCGAACATTACTACAGTTGCTTAAAAGTAAGAGACCTATGTTAGCAATGAGTGTGAAGCATGCTTTTAAATACTGTTTACACTTTTGTTTCCAAAACACAGTCATCTTTCTCACTTTAGTTTGACATGATAATTGCCCAATTTAGGGCAAAGCAGTAAAAAAACTTGATCAATAATTTATATCATTCTTATTTAGGATTAAGTATTTGCAAGCACTCTAAGCTTTGGCTGATCTAACTTTGAGTATAAGTGTTATATCTGTTGTTTAAAGTTCAAACGTAACAACTGCTCACACTTAATGGCATTTCAAGGGATTAAAGTGGAGATTTTCAAATACACAATATTGTATTTTTTTAAAGCAATAAATAACCTGAAGGTTGCACAATGCAATGGCGATCATCGGAGGCAATCAGAGATTCAGAGTCAAATGGATTTTATGTAATCTTTGCTAATCAGTTTCGGCGTCACGTCCTGACACGCGGCAATTGCATCTTATACAAAAAGTGAAGAGAATTCGTTGCTTGCTTGGGCACAGGTCAGGACGTGAAAAGGTGTCGAGCTGAGGCCCTAATAACACCGGTAAATACTCGAAATTAGAGGACATTGGAGCAAATTATTCACCAACATTAATCATGTTTTCTTGAAACAACCAATCATGGCACGTAATTCTACTACCTCTGTTGCGCAATAAAACCATCCATGATCAAGTAGGAGGCAAAAAGATAAGATTATTGACGAAAATGTACCAGATTCAAAGTGATTCAACTAAGGAACAATTCAAAAATGATTGGTGATGTCTCTTTTCACCAACTCTCACCATTACTCTCACCAACATATGGATGATTCGTCTTTCTCCAGTGGAAAGCTAAGCATTGCTCAATAATTACTACTCCTCTATCTGACATATTTTACTTTAAAACATGATCGATGTCACATTATAAAGGAAAGGTCAGGCGGCAGAGATTCCAGGGGCTTGGTGAGAATATTCTGAACCAGGACCCTCAGTTATCAAGATGACAGCAATTCTCACTGATGTGCAAGAACATGAAAGGGAAGTCACTAACTTGGGGCATGAGACTAAAAAGCATATACAAACAAAGACAAAGAACGCAATGGACGCTGATGGCATTTTCAACTTCACGCATTTCATAGATTGCAGTGCTTGAAAATACATTCATCCTCGATGTTTTCGTTTAAGACACGAGTTTTTTAGAATAAGCAGGATGAGGTCTTGGAAAAAAACAACAACTCAAAAATAACTTTTAAGGGTTCATATTTTCGCAAACAGTTGGCAACATCATTAGCGGCATTTTAGAGGAACTTGGAGAAAATCAGTCCTTAAAAAGGTTTCATATGGCATAAGTCGTCAGCTCTAAGTCGGTTTTCGTTAATTGGCTTTGCAAACTGAGTGTTTTTACAAATCTGACCCTTAATTATTCTTCAAATGTCTTTCGTTATGGATTTGGTGTCATTAAATCAGGAATAACATTCAGTCTCGCGGTTTTTGAAAGAAATTAGATGTTTAAGCTGTCGCAGCACTTGACTCCCGGCAAATCATTATCCTGATTTAGAAGGGATTTCTGAATTTTACATACCAATATTCAAGATTTGTTAGGCAATTTTTGATTTTGACAATCAGGTAAAACTGAAGTCATCGATTAGTAACGAGCAAACTTCCCCTCCACAAATATCAAAATTTTCGCACGATTGAAAATATCACGGACACATGAAACATCGAAACGTATCACAATTAATGAAAAAGGGATTCTCTCTAAAAATCATTCTGTGATCTTACACTTTATTTGGAAGAGCCTCCTAAAAAACTTTAAGATAGTACAAAATCTTTACTTTTAACGGTTTTTCACTTGCACCATTTAAAGCTAGAGAGAACGTTTGTGAATTGTGACCAAAGCTGGCATTGTTTCAAAATAAGAGCTTATAAAAAAATTAATCGATAATTAACCACGCCATTCATTTTACTATACTTTCTATTTTTCCTGTGGACTCTCGCATAAACAAAGAATGTCATAAAATAAGCACGAGACATTTGCTACAAATTATTTTCGTTTTATCAGGTCTTGATGTTTGTATTTTTATGAATTCTATAAGATCATAAACAACAGGTCATGCAGTTCATATTTCATTAATAGAAGTGAATGTTTTGAAAGAAACCTTAGTAAATATACAAACACCAGTAAAGTGGAAATCTGTATTTAACTCGACCTTTGGAATGGCATGCGGCCATTTTATCTAGGAACGTAACGGTCGCTCCGTTATGGCAGACGACTACTGTAATTCGTTTGTCAACATAGAAATTAGTTACGAGTTATGATCAGGATGGCAACATTGATGGCTGCATGCCATGATGTTATTTGTGCACGCATTTATATGTGTATATTGATATTTAAATAAAGGCTCTTGATAGCACTGTACGTTTATAGTGCTTCTATAAATCGGCAAGGATGATTAAACTCTTACCAAAGCCTTCTTGCCTTGGCCTGCTTGTTTTATCACTTATGGGTCAACGGACCTTTAATTGATGTCCATTTATCAAAAAGAGTAAACGGGGCAAATGATTTAGAGCTCTTTTAAGTCTACCTTTCTGAACGTCTTCTTTAAAGAGCAAAAACAAGACGGAGAGATCAAAGTTTTAACCTTAACAGAGAATATTAGCAGAATCCTACATGATTATAAAACAAAAAGTCAAAATATATAGTGCTTTTCAAGGGGAAGCGAGATGCGAGTCCTTTGCCTTTTCATCCGCTACCAACGACCGCATATCTTGATTGAAGTCGTCATTAAGAGAAACGATGCATGTACATGAACGTGAATGGGACTCAAACGCAGAACCGATAATCTGATTACACAAGAGGGACTCCGGAAAGTATCAAGGAAGAGCTGTATCAAAGAGTCTTTACTTCTATTGAATCAGCTGGATACAAAAATGCAAAACGTAAATGCTTTGCCATAAAGAAGGTCTATATATAATCTCTTTAATAACCGTCATGTTTGTAAAACACGATAAACGTAAGCCAAGCTGTTGTTGATTATGCAACATAAGATTATTGAATTATTACATTTACTTTTCAACGGCTCATACTAACCTCTCCTTTTGATTAGCTGTTCAAGTCCAAAAATCCATTTCTTTGCAACTTCTATTGAAAATGCGACAACATGAACGTGATGCTCCTCACTATCCATTTCAAACTGAACAATGAAATGACAGTCTTTGTGGTAATGAACAAGACGCTCATTGGCAGGAATTTTGGTATCATGTAAGACAGCAATTATGCTTTCTAGGGAAACTAATAAAACAAAGAGAATAGCAATTACTATGCTTTTGTATTTTCCTCTTTCATCATATGTTACCAAATGAAAGAAACAATGCCGAGTAAGGATGCCGGCAATGACAGAATTTTTCCTTATTTGAAGCATTTCCCCGCTTTGGTTGGCATAAATTATTAGATAGTCACAGAAGCGCATTTTACACAGGACGAGTTTTGTGGATTGAGACATACAGGTGAAACGGTACTAAGTTTCTGCCTTTCCATTATTAAGGACACTTGGAAGGTTCTTTTAACCCTCCTTTGCTATTGACTGCGCTGTTGAAGCATTTTATAGCCAATTTTCTCAATTCTGATACTTAATAGGGACATATTCTTAGTCAAGTCTGCTGTTTTCACAAAGTATGTATGCGGTAGGTAAAGTGATATGGTAGAAACAGACTGGAAGATTGGATGACAGGTCCCTCGTTTGCATCACAGTGTCATCGCCCAGGGAGGCAATACAGTTGCGGCTTTCAAGCACTCACGTTTCGTATAAAGATATACCAATCCTAAAGTTTTAAATTATACATTTTGTAAGTCATATACTAGCCAGCCCACGGTACTACATTTTTGTAAATTATTTACGTACGAAAAACCTGTTTAAAATACTTTAGTGAACCATAGTTAAGAAGAAATTACCTCCATCTACAACTGTTTACTTACTGACAAATTTTAAGGCAATACAAAAACTGGGCATGTGGTGGTGCCACTTTTATCGCAATACCCGTATCTTGACTATACCTGATCTAAGTAACTTTGCAATATACTTATTTTTCACATACTGCACAGTGGGTCTTACAGAATAAATTAAAACTACATTAGACAGGTTTTGCGTTTGTTTTGAACAATAGAATGCCTTTTCCAACCACAATGCATTCTAGTTCTAACCACAATGCATTGCTCTTTCTACAACAACATGTTTCTCCTTCAGTCTTGTTATTTTCATAATGCGCTAAATATTAATAAAGAGAGTGTCGTGGGAATATGTACCCTGCTATCGGTTTTCATTTGATAATATTGAATTGGGATTTATTTGATTTGCTAAAGATATGGAAAAACAATACCTGCAGATAAATAATCTCAAACAGGGCCTTGTTTCGGAATGTTAAATTAGATTCTTTAGCCAAAAGATCTATCTATCATTTCAAAACAACGTTCTGTGGCCAACTTACAACTGGCCACACATAACATTCTTTCAACTGGGCGACATTAATGTGCAGAAATTGAAACTGTCTCCCTACCCGCATAAAATAACTTGGTGAAGACATCACCTGTGCTTTCCTGGAAATATAGTTTCAAAGATCTTGCCAAAGTTATGACTGCGAGAGCATTGACATTTATTCAACTCTCTCGAAAACCTAAACTACAGAATATAAAGGACCTATGTCAGGTATAACGTGTTCCTCTTCTTGATATGTGTAAGCATGTTTGAATCATACACAAACTGAACAGATCGTCTCGGTGAATAATCTTCTTAGTTATGTCAGACCATGATTGATCGATTAGTTGACAACGATGGAATACGTCGGTTTTAAAAGTTCACAATAATGTAATACTGTTGGGCTGTTCCGTAACAAACAAAATATGAAATTTGTAACTTCCTCTCGGAGAAGAGAGTGATCAATCCTCAAATTTTTGAACTATAAGGCCTTAATTATTCAACAAAATAGTTTAATGACTTTCATTCAAATAACGTTTAATGCCAATAATGCTGTTTAATGCAAATAATGCTGTATAATGCAAATTTCTTCTTCTCTATAGTACTCCAATGCAATCCAAGTTACTTATATGTTTGGATCACTGCTCCTTCAGCATTTCACACATGGTAACGATGAGTAACCTGACTACAACTCTCTTGCGTGATCTCTGCAAAAGTAGGATACTTCAATCTATAACAGCCTGCATTCCTTACAAGGACTGCTACGACAGAAGGAACACACTCAACGTAAAAGATTACTAGTTTCTGAGTAGAACATGCTTTTTAAGCTTTAAGCAATGATAATGCTACCCAAATAGCGTCATTGTTGCCTAGAATGGGTGCTCTAAAGCGTTTCAGTATGCATCTTTTTAACAAAACACAGTGAAACAAATGCAGGATCACACTCTAAACCTACCATTTATATGCAAATAACTGCCATTTCAGTACGATTCCTACCTCGCAGGTGTCATTTATTCTCAGAATAACGCTGTTGGAGGCGTATGTTCTCCTGTGGTGTTATAATTGTTGTATTCTAGATCATATGTAGGTTGGCTGGTCAATACCATATCACCTGCATATTTGCGTTGTTGAGCCATAGTCCTCTCACCAGTACTCCACATCTCGCTGATTTCAAAGCGATACTGATGAGCTTATATACTCACTTAATCCAGTTGGACTGTCCTCAGATAAAATCATCTAATAACAAGTCTAGTAACATCATTTTCATCATCAAGATGTTGATCATTATCTCTAGCATAATACCTTTCTGATTTCATTCTCCCTCTCTTTTGTTCTGAATAGGATTGCTATGCGATTTTCACGTTAACGTCAGTATATTATGAGGTCTCCGTTCACCCCAATATCCTGTATCACACCCATTAAACTCCTTTGCCAACCTCCAGTACCATGTCAATGCTTCCAATTCATACAGCATAAAAGAATGTTAGTTTGGAACAGTCTCACTTTAGCAAATATTGCTTGACGTTAATGTTCTTCTTTAAAGTCATACCCTCCATAGTACGAGTTTTCTCACAATAACCACCTCTGTTTATATTTCCTACCTCTGCATCCAGGTATTGCAAACGTCCTGACAAACTTTCTTTACTGTTAACAATTAATCAATTACAAAACAATGAAATCACAATATTTCCCAGAAATTTAGTACATTAGCAGACAGTGGACTTACTCTTGTAGCCTTTCGGTTTTCGTGTCGGGGAATATCGAAATCCCATAAGGTCTTCATCGAGAATAAAATATTTTCTTTCTCCATATGTTGCCACGTGATTTTCTTTCTTTCCACTGACTTTGACCAATTTGCATCCATGACACATAAAATCCCAGCATTCTCTTGCTGCAGAGCAATAAGAAATAAAAATAGTGAGTATCAGAGGTTTAGTGCTTACAGCTAGAATACACTATTACAACTTAAATCTTTGAACAAAAAAGGAGGTTTTCCAGACTTTAAGAAAAAGACATTGAACGTAGCTCATTCTGGCCCCATTTTAACATCCATTAATCTCCAAGAGACACCTGAATGAGGTCAGGTGGCATCACATAGCCAGGTTTAGTATAAAACCGTACCTTCTTCAGGCACTGCCAATCTCACAGGACCAGATACATACTTATCTCGTGTATTACCTTCTGCTTTCGAAATTTGCCTCAGTACTTGAAAAATTCTTTAAGGACTCAATTTACCGAAAGCGTAAAAACACGATGGGCGGTCACCTTGAATTACAGGAAGCAGGACAGTCCAGTTTACGTCACCCCTCGGTAATCAGTAGCACAATCGTTGGCACACGAGAAAATCATTTATGCAATATTATGAAATGTGTAAACATGCAAATTTACGAAGATGCACCACTGATTGCCACCTCTGAGGGAAAAATAAAGTATGAGGCATTCAAATTGCCTGTGCACCAGCAACGGCGTGCCAATGCCTGTTTTTAATAAGTCAAGGGAATAAAAAGCTAACATCTAAATTTTTGTGCACATTCGCGAGTATGTCAACAGCATACGTTAGCATCCTAACACAAATGCTATTTTGGTACCACACTGAATTAAATTAGTTAAACCGAAAGTGACCTGATCTGATCAACTCCGAAGTCAAAATAATTACTTCAACTTATCAATCCTACCCGGCACTGGTTGCTCAAAATACGATCACGTCCGCCAAAACATTTCATTAATATATTTCTGCGAGTATTGCGTTATCTCAAGTCACATGTAATATAATGTATAATTATGAATTAAAAGTCTAAGCAATCAATTTGTCCTTCTAATCACATTCGTTATCTAATATCAGTAACAAAGTAAAGCTTTCAAGGCCAATCAACGCTAATGCGTCCATTTTGGTATATATCTATTGGCTGCAAATCATTCTTGGTTTAGAAATGATCGCTTCTCTATGCTGTCCTCATTTGAAGACTCCGTTTACACGTGAGAGGATCGGATACAGACTGTACCCAAAAGAGTAAAAACCGACCTTGCGTTTACACGTGATGATTGCCTATAATTTTCAATCCGGTATCCGAGCACTTTGTCGTTTCGAAACTGATCTGGACTTGATCCCGTGTGAACGCCTAGAGTCCGATCTGACGGTACGCGGATACTTTTCGATCTACTCTGATCGAACATGGTTTAAATCTTAATATGAACTTCGAAAGATCGCTGCTTCAAGGTAATCCCTCTTTAGACCTGTCTCTGGCGGAAAACAGGTCTTCTTTATGCTACTATGACGAAAACTTTTGAACTTTTGTTAATGCCTTTCATGACCGTACTGTAAACGGATGAATTTCTGTTCTCGACAATCAGTTATATTGGAGGACGGGGATTGAACCCATTCGAGCATACTAATCCAGTTTTGTCTTCAACCTCACCTTTTTTAAAAGAGAAATCACCCTTTTCAATTACAAGTTGAGCCAGGTGCGATCTTTTGAGGAGTTTATAGGCAGCCTGACCCTGTGTCAAATACCAGCCATGCGACTACACCGGGCTAGTCTATCTCATCAATTGAAATTGTCGACTACAATGTTGTGGTTATGGCTAACCTTAGACAGTTCAACCATGGTGAGAAACTATCTCATGAACAACAGGTCATCTCTAGGTCAATCTATTAAGCTTGATGTCGAAAATTCTTCATTTCTGATTTTGATGGGTAATTACGATACGAAAGATAACGTGAAGGTCTCATTCGTTTGATATAATCACATTTTGATCAACACGAAAACACTTTATAAACAGCTGCCAATTAGTCACCTTCCTTACCTGCTGAAAAAACAATAAAATGTTAACCTCCCAAGGGAGAGACCGAGATATTGAAGAGTGTCTTTGACACAAACAAATATTAACTCGGCTATCACTATGTCTTGATGTTTGATCACTTTCCCAAAAATCATCAGTCCATTTTACAACTTATTTTCAAAGTCTTATTAACCGAAGAATGCTAGCGTCTACTCAATTAGTGTTTAATTTACAATATAAAACGGAAGAATTTGTACCTCTAATGGCTATGTAGAACAGTACAAATGAATGTCAAAGGTCCTGCAGAATACCAGTCCTGGAGACATCGATGTTTGGCTACATTTTCGCTCAATTCTGTTCTGTTCACCATAGAAATTAATCGCCTTCCCTTAATCTCCTTATCTTTGCCAAGGAGCGTCAGGTAACGTCATCCCTTAACGGTATAACATAGGGAAACGTCATCCCCTAACGGAATAACATTGGGCAACGCCATCTACTGACGACGAAACAATGGGTTAGGTCATTTTCTGACGAAAAAAGATCAGATAACAGACAGCAAAACTTTACCATTAAAAGAGATCTAGTCAGAATCATGGCAAATCCCCTCCAGCGCACCTTCTGATGCCCTCGATTAGATTGCTATTGCTTACTTTAGGCAATTTCATTTTAGTGCACCTTCTCATGCCTTCGATTAGATTATTCTTTTCTTTAGGCAAATCCATTTTAGTGCACGTTCCAATGCATTCGATTAGAATAATATTCATTACTTTAGGCAAATCCATTTTAGAGCACCTTCTAATGCATTCGATTGGAATGATATCCTTTACTTCAGGTAAAACCATTTTCTTGCAACTTCTAATGCCCTCGATTAGATATTTATTCTTTTACTTACGCAAATCAATTTTAGTGCACCTTCGACTAGAATGATATTCTTTACTTTACGTAAATCCATTCTAGTCCACCTTCTAATGCATTCGATTAGAATGATATTCTTTACTTTATGCAAATCCGTTTTAGTACACCTTCTGATGCATTCGATTAGAATGATATTCTTTACTTTAGGCAAATCTATTTTAGTGCACTTTCCAATGCATTCGATTAGAATAATATTCATTACTTTAGGCAAATCCATTTTAGTGCACCTTCTAATGCATTCGATTGGAATGATATCCTTTACTTCAGGTAAAACTATTTTCTTGCAACTTCTAATGCCCTCGATTAGATATTTATTCTTTTACTTACGTAAATCTATTTTAAAGCACCTTTTGATTCCTTCGATTATATAGTTATTCTTTTCCTTACGCAAATCCATTTTAGTGCACCTTCTGATTCCTTCGATTAAATAGTTATTCTTTTCCTTACGCAAATACATTTTAGTGCACCTTCTAATGCATACGATTAGAATGATATTCTTTAATTTAGGAAAATCCGTTTTAGTGCACCTTCTGATGCCTTCGATTAGAATATTCTTTACTTTAGGCAAATCCATTTTAGCGCACTTTACAATGCATTCGATTAGAATGATATTCATTACTTCAGGTAAATCCATTTTAGTGTACCTTCTGATGTCTTCGATTAGAGTAATATTCTTTACTTTAGGCAAATTCATTTTAGTGCACCTTCTGATGCCTTTGATTAGAATGACATTCTTTCCTTTAGGCAAGTGACAAGTAAAAGAGAAGAAAAGAGAGAAAAGGGAAAGGGAAAACACAGCCAGAGAGAGAAGTAGACACACCTAAGATAAAAAACAATGGATCAAATTTGTGTGACCAAGTAGAAAGCGATAAATTATAATTAAGAAACAACCAAGAGTCAATTCTACGTGAATCTTTCGTTGAACTCGATTCTATTAGGTTTGGCGCGTGAGCGGAGCGACAGTTTAATCTAAATTTTGCTGCTACCACATTTCATTAAATACGTTGGTTACTACTTTTCAATAGTTTGACACATTGTTACCGCAATTGAATATCACATCACATTGGTTACGATTATCTCCTCTCTAACATGTTAATTGCGGTAATCCATCATCAAAAACCCACTATTTAATATTAAAAATGTTATTTGATAGGTGCTTTGCTTCTATCAGTCTGTGCATTGTTGCCATTACTCAGATGATTTTGCTATAGAGAATGTGCTCCCTACCATACACAAAAGTATCGTCATTAACAAAGTTTCGTAAAACTTGAACACGTTCACGTAGGTCGCACTTCCCAATCATTGATTGATAGAATTAGCTGGCTGGTATTGCGACATATCCACATTAAAGCAATTGCAAGTAAACTTAGCGATCTTACAAGTCTTGGCCAATTCATGAGCAAAATGGCTTCATGTCGGCCAGTATCTTCTTCACAGTCAATCATTTGCAGCCAGGTACAGTAGCTGGTAGTTGTTATATCTGGATTCAATGAGCGTCTTTTGAACGTAGTTTACATTTGAACATAGGATAAATGATGGTAGAAACAAAGATTTTATTGCTACATTCCATAGGTTTAAGTGGTCCTTGTCCAATAATAAATCTGTTATTTTTCTGCTCCTTATTCTTACATAATCTCCTCTATTCCTATGGCATGTGATTCGTTTGTTTTTGTTCCGTTTTTCGAGTCTCCATGCTGCAACCTTAGTGATACTGTCAGCCTCTACACTCTGATGTATCTACCCGCTTAAAGTTCGTCGAACGGTTTTGTAAATACGTTCTCACATATAACGCATTCCCCAATATTAAAACACTCAGGTTCTAACTAAATGCATTCATTTCAAATTGTACATTCTTTTATTTTTTGCAATCTTACGCGAAAAACATCTACGAGATAAAAAGAGATTTACCGAAAAACCACTCTCTTGGACAATAAAATGTCTTCCACCCAATTTGCTTATTTACAACCAAACCCAAAAAATTATGCTAAGACAGATTATTTCTCACAAATGCAGTTTACGTAAAACAATTACCTCTCAAAAGCAGACATATTAATATCGTAGGTGCATAATTTCTAGGCTATTAATTTTGCTACTTTCATTTATGAACAAATTATATAAACAATGGATATTTGAAGATTATCATGTCATGAGTAAGCTTTTTCTGAGCTATGTTTCAAGAGATCCTTCTCCCATCGTCAGTCTACTAAAAAAGAGGCTGTTGAACTATTCATACGTCAATGTGCGACCTCATTGGCAACAAGAATCGAGATGTTCTGGAAGTGGCGGCATGGACTGAGATGTTCCTGGAGGTGGCGGCATGGCTTGAGATATTCTTTGAGGTGGCGACAGGGGTGGAGATATTCTTTGAGGTGGTGACATGTGGAGATATTCTTTGAGGTGGCGACATGGGTGGAGACATTCTTTGAGGTGGCGACATAGTTTGAGATATTCTTTTAGGTGGCGACAAGGGTCGACATTTTATTTGAGGTGGCGACATGGGTTGAGATATTCTTTGAGGTGGCGGCAAGGGTTGAGATATTCTTAGAGATGGCGACAGGGGTCGAGATATTCTTGGAGGTGACGACATGGATCGTGGTGTTCTTGGTGGAGAAGGATTTCTCGAAATGTAGCTAAGAAAAAGCTTACGACTCCATGACAAGATAAACTTTGAATATGCATGGCTTCCAAAGAGTCGACAAATACTAGTATTTTAAAAACTACACAAACAAGATTTTGATGGTATGCAACCTCATGGGACCCATAAAAACCCAAGAAATTTCTTGATCGGGGTATGAAAACAGTTAAAGCAGAAAGATTTAATAAGATTACAAAAAATCTACTTCCCTACTTTTGAAAACCAGCACGAGCGCGTTGCATATATTACACATTTAATTCAAGCTCTTGTTCCTTCCACCTGGCATGGCAGCTAAGAATAATAGAGATATATGACCTTTCGTCAAATGGTTCTTGTTGTACCATTCCACCGTTGTCAACGAGAAAGCTTACAGTCTCTTCGGTGTTACTCTGCAGTAACTGCTATCTTAGGGCTAAATCTTTTGAAAGTAGTAGTGAGCACTAAATAACACGCAGTGCTAACAATAAAATCCAAGTTTTAAACGGAGACGGAAAGCTAAACCGAATGATTGCATAATCAAAGACAACGTGAAATGATCTTTGTTGAAATTTTAAACTGTTAAATGGAAAAGTGCTGCGACCAAAACAAGTGAGAACAAAACTGCTCGTCAGAAACACTGCTAATGCGATCGAAAGCCAAGAAAATGTAAACAAAACGCCAGACTTATAAATTAAAAATACTGTACTATAAAAGGTACTAAAACGTTTACTTGAAAGGAAAGATGGTCTGAGTACTAGAATCAAGGGTTCGCATAAGAAAACAACCACAATTAAGTAAACGAACATTTCACTCCACAGTCCTAATGCCAGCGAAGATAAATATTTTAAAATCTCATCACAACTGGCGAGGAAAAATATGATCAGAAAATGATAATCACGAATTTGTGACCCGTAAGGTTTGGGTTAAGCGAAAAAAACCTTCCATCTACACTAACCTCGCGTATTTTGATCATGTACATCAAACATTTACACCAACTGCGGCAATAGCAAGAAATGCCGTAATTAGAAACGAAATAAATGAGCTACTTATTATTTTGGGTAGCACGTTACTGGAATTTTTGTATGTAAACAATCGTAGATGTTTAAAGGGAAATAATGCCATGCACTGCACTGCAATGCCACATACCACAATTTGGCACAGGACAATACAATACAACAGTGGCACCAACTTGCAAAGTTGCACTGACTCCAAAGAGCATTCATCATGTCAAACAAAAAGACAACTTAAGATAAAGAAGCCAACATGAAGGAAGCCGCAGTGATTCATTCTTTTATCTCGTCTGCCAAGAAACTCCCACTTGTGGATGCTTGTGTTCGTGTCGTACAAAGATGAAAAATCAAAGACAGCGAAGCGAATATCAAATTAGGGAGGGGTTACCTGGGGATACAGCTGCGGCTCCTTTAGGTAAATTTTTGTGAAATGCAAATCAAAGTTGTACTTGTTTAAGAAGAGGGAAAAGTTGGCTTGCAAAGGAAAAAAATAATGGATTTCTACGTATGAAACATGTGCTAACATTGCTACAGAGTTTGGCTAACTAAGAACAACTTGTTTCTATCAAGACTAAATAATTATTCCAAAGCACGTTGAATATAATTACAGGCGACAATAATCCACACAAATTTCTGACGAAAAGTGTGAAGGCTAAAGTCTGTCAATGTAGGATTGAAGCTGGGGTACTTCAGGGAACGAAAGATGCTAAAATAGTTACCCTATACAAGAACAAAGAACTAAGAAGCAATTTCAACAAATGCAGGGGCATTTTGGTCCTGAGGTAAGTTGGCAAGATGTTTGTTTAAGTTACACGAGGGTTAACTTTCTGAATGTTCCGACATTGTGGGCGGACTCACACAAGGACGACTATTGGTAAAAACACTCTGATAATTTCTTCTCCGTGGTCTCGAAGTATGTTTTAAAATATTGCCAGAAGCGTACTTAAATGCGTACACAGAAGATACGATGGAGGGCTATTTAAACATGTTAAACTACATGCAAAAAATAACTCCAAATATAACTTTCTACGGGCAATGCTGTTTGCAGACCGTTTCTCACACACTTGTGAATAATTTGGTTAAACCATCAGGGTAAATAAAACTGACTTTCCTGGCAAAAAAAATTTCCACCACGCATTCTCATCCAAAATAAATAGCTTGTAAAATTTAACTGTTACAAGTGCACAACGTCCAGTAACACAGCTTTATACAACGAAATTAACATCTGTATTGGCAAGGGAAGTCTAACATCGTGACAATGGCAAACACCAAATCCATGTTATAACCCGCCCACGTTCTTAAAAATTGCATGTATAGTACTGAAACCAGGACTTCCTGCAGATACAGAACTAAAACCTTCTCATTATTTTTTTTATATTTCAAAACATTGTTTATGCGTAAAACTTAATTTAGCTAGAGAACAAGATAACCTGCTCCAAAATTCTTCAAATAAGCAGGACCTCCACTATTTACTGTCCTCTTGCTGAAAGGAGATTGTGCTAGCCGAGTCATGTAAAACGTACGGAATTGGGTAGGATGCCAAAGACTTGTTTTTCAGCTAATTGGAAAATGGATTACGGCCCACTGATAGACCGCATCTCCTACATACTGATGTCTTAAAATGTAATCCGAAATTCACAAGTATAAGGATATATAATAGGAACAACTGACAATAGATAGGTGTAGATGGAGGGCAGGGGTAAAGAAAGACTGATATCAAACAGCAAACAGCTTCAAATACAACATTATATAAAAGAGCAAAACAAAAATGTGCGCATTTCAACTTGTACTGATGTTATCTGGTCATCACAACTACTAGATTAAGTGTCCATCACGAAAATCGACTTACATGTAGCGCATACTGATTACCAACAATACTAGACGGAGGCCAGTTACGATAATGATAATGATGATGGCAATCAACTGCCGTGACAAACAGTCCAATGCAATGCAATACGACATAGGACAATTTAATGCGATACAGTATCATGTACTATGGTCCCATTGCAACTTGCGCAATGCATTGAAATGCAATATAGCAAAAGGACAATATCGTACAGTACAAGGCAACGGAATAGGATACATGAACAGTATTCTTGTAGTACAATAGCTGAAAATCGTTTGAAAATTTGCGACACTGAGTATCAATCATCAGAGAGGTGTATACATATATGGCAACCTTTTAAGAGTAACATAGTTTTTGAGCGGTAGTACGCAATCGTTATGAAGAGCTTAGCTGTATATACATTTATGTGCCGATGTGAAGCGCTACTCAAAGATTGGGTCACAGATGAAACAAGATGTGTAAGTACGCCAAGCATTTATTCCTCCACAATAGACAGCAATTTAGCGCTTGCAAAGCTTCTATGACTGCCAAAACATGCTATTCTGCCATAGACCGTAAGTTACTGGAAAAATACAATGCGTCAACGTGTATAAAAGCTATTTAGCAATAATGTTTCGGTTATTGGCATAGCAAGATCGTACTTCCATCCAGGTGTACTGGACTCTGCCGGGGCTCTTTTTCCAGGAAGAGTTCGTTTATTTCACTTTGTCTTTTCAATAGTGCTTCTTTTCCATTTTCTTTTTGTTCTTTGTGGTTTTTCTCTTATTGATTTTGATTGCATAGTCTCAGTTCATGTTTCTCATAAAAAGGCTGCCATGCATCTATGCCTTTTGAGAATTTATAAGAGTGTTATTTGAAAAAAGCTTTTAACTGTGTTTGCAGCGTAAAACAGCAGATTTCCAAGGCGAAAAAATACAATCAAATAGAGTACGAGAAGTACTGGTGCAGTGCACATTACATTACAGTACACAGTACAGTAACCTGTTGCACGGTACGAACAGAAACAATGAAATAGAATACAACAAAAAGAATGCAAAACAATAACTTTACTGCATACATTCACTACTATACGATATATACCACATCTCAGTTAGTTTATTGATTTTACTTAAAAACACGATTGTACAGTGCAGATGTTAAATTTGAACGTTGAGTTGTTCATACTTTGTCAAAATAAAGATTCATATCAATGTATCAAATGAAATTTTTCTTGCGAAATAGAAAATTCAATTCTTTACGCTAATGTATATTCTTTTGCAATCAGGTGATAATATCGAACAATAACTACTCCGTTTCTGCATTCATTTAAGAAATGAGACTCGATTTCAGCAGTGCACACCAAACAAGGAAGAATCTGTCGAGACATCAACGTTACGCGTCATATCAAATAAAATCGATGCGACGACGTAAGAGTTAACAGCGGCAATATTAAATGAGGAAACACAGAATATAAGATAAAACAATAGCAGACTAAGAACTAAACCATGATGTTGCTATGCGTGCATGAAACTTACGCTTAGGCTAAAAGAAAGTATTTTCCTTACAGTTTTGGAGTATTGGGCTAACATACAATGATTTAGTTTAAGGGATTAGGCTCTATCCTATTTCATATCTAAAAGCCTACGCAATATCATTAAATCTCGAACGACACTGATGTGGTTTAGAAAAAGTCGCATGCAACACTAAAGATGGAGAAGATTTTGATCACTATCTAGTTATTCAGGAAAGTTAGTTACTGTATAATTGCAACAGGAAATTAATATTATGTTCTTCTTTGCTCACGTGAAGATGTTCCAAGTTAATAATTTATAACTAACATACCGTACTTAACATTGTCAAGGTAGTCTACACAATTGACAGAAAAACTGTAATCGTGGTCAATGTTTTATCATTGTAACATAAAAATATGCAAGCAAGAAAGTTTACAATCTTTAACCGTTGACCAATTAAGTAGATGTGCGGCTTGTATTTTATATGTTTTATTTTAAAATTAGCCCTCTCGAAGTAATCCCACCCCAAAGAATAAACGATACCAAATGAAGAAGGATTAGGAGGGTATAGGAAGATAGACGGAAAGATAAGACAGAGGACATAAATTAATAACGGCTGTTTAATTGATAAAGCCTACATGATGTACAGTTAATATTACTCATTACTTATTACTATTTTTATTATCATTATTTTGACTATTATTTTTATGTAAGGCAAAAACAGAAGTATCGTCTAACGGAACATTAAATAGTGTAAGCAACACCTTAAAATGTAGAAATACTTACTGTAACCATCAGCTTTCAGCCATTTTTGCAAACGTACGCAGTGAGCAGACGTTCTCCGCATTACTCTCCCTTTAGTGGCAGAGGTCATTGTTAAAATTATGATGCCTTACATCGTGTAAAAGTACAGAATGTCGACTTGGCAACAAACTATTATCCTATCCAGAGTAGAAAATTAATGTCTTTCTGCCGCATAATTTTCAACACGATTTTTACCAGATAGACAGCTGGTATATTCCTGTCCTGTTTACGTTTAAAAACCAAAAACGTTTCTACTCAAACAGAACCAGCATCAACAAAACAAGAGTCAATAATAACCCTATTACTGTTTAATGTCTACAAAATGCCATTTTGAACAAACCTCCAGCTACTTTTTATTGGTTAGAGACACCGTGATTGCTGGTTTAATGTTTAAATGACAGTTTACCAAACTGTAAACAAAAATCACTTGAGAGAGGCCTTTCATCTAAAGAACGTTGTTCTCCTGCTGCCTGTAAGATCAGTCAAACATATCCATTGACTTGTGGTAAAAAATATTAAGACAAGTTTTCTGCAATAGCAAACTGCTTAATAAATAATTCATTTCTTCAACGCGCAGTAATTGTGGAAGTCACACGGACTCAAGTTTTATTACTGTTAAACAAACTACAAAATGACACGGGAAATTAAGATAACTGTTGACAAATTCGTTTTAACAACAACGATCATCAATACTGACTACAATTTCGTCAATTAAAGTAATAGAAATGGCAATCCCAAATGTTCCGCCTGCAGACATTTTTCACAGTTGAGAAAAATATTTAATGTTAACTTTCAAACGTAACTTATTGTAAACACCATTTGGTCTCAAAACAAGGGGAAAATCAACAATATTCTTCATATAATCAACATTTAAATCAAATGACAACATTGATGAAAGGACACAAGCTGATTTGTATTTATGGTATCCTTAAACCAAATTCTGACAGGTCGATTGACAACTGCTACTTGAAGATAAATTGGAAACATGAATTATCTGGCACTAACTACAACATCAGAAATATAATAAGTCTCGATTTTTCATATTTTATCTATTAGTAAATATAAAAGGCCGAAAGAATGTCACTTGTATGCTTAATTGGCAAGCGTGCAAGAGGGTAAATCAAATTGACATGTACATTTATAAGAAATTAGTTACCAAAGTAACGGATGAGTGTTGGAGGCAAAAAAGCAAGATAAAATCGGGTGTTAGTAATGAAACCACAGCTAAGTCTCTAGTCGAGGAGATCCATGCTGCGGTATTCTTTATGAGCCTGGTGCTAGCGGCAAGTGAGCTTGTTGGGTTCACAGCATGACTTAAAGCACTTGAGCGTAATTGACTGACAGCATATGTCCTACCTGTCACTATTTCACGCCGAAACTTTCAACGTTCGCTGTACCACAAGCATAGTTCCGACAAAGCAAACCTGTATGTCACATCTAACTTTCAATTACTATTTTGTAGCTAAATAGGACAGAACTTCACAATATCCCTGGGGTTGTGAATTACTTAGCTCAGGTTCAATCTAGAATGATCGTAATTACATCTGCGTTTAATGCCCTGAGAAATGAAGGAACGAAAAAAAACTGAAGCCATCTCCTGAGTCTATTAACAAACTTACTGGGTCGACATTGAAAAAGTTAAAGTTATATTCCTTCCCACACCATTTTTGGTGTATAGGGTGGCGCCCATCTTTGTTTCCTTAGTCTTTGGGCCACACAGCTCTGCAAGTATAGTAGATGCTACGTTTGTAAAAGAGGAGAGAGATATGCTGCTCTGAATCTCTATCTTTTAATCCATTATGTCGAAAGTGAAGAGTGGAGTGACCTATTTCCTGCAAAATCTTGAATACTTTTATCTGCCTATGTTTGGTTGCTGGAAACTATTAAGTTCACTCCCACTCTTACCACATTCATAACACAAACAAAAGTGAAAAACGTGCTGTATAAAAATATGCTTTAGGAACCAAAGAAGAAGCACCCAGGGAGCGCAAAAGTTCCAAAAGTCAAGGTTTTCTTCCCACACCTTTTTGGTGTATAGGGTGGCGCCCATCTAAATTTCCTTAGCCTTCGGGCCACACAGCTGTGCAAACACAGTAAATGCTACAGTAGGGGGCTGGCTCACTGGCAGTTCCGTGTGTTTACTTCCATAGTCTATCCCGTAAGTGCTGAGTGCTAGGCATGCAAGTGATATTTACCATTTTTAAGTACTTTGGCATGATCTGGTGGTGGATTCGAACCCACAACCTACCGCACGCAAAGCAAGAACTCTACCACTAAGCCACTGCTGCCGTTAAATTGAAAGGTTCTTGCTAAAATAGCAAAATATCCTGGTATTACCTCAGAGTTTCTGTTTTGCTTAATGAAGTAAAAGATCCTTGGTGGTATTTTGGATACCAGTAACGACCCAATACACTAGACCAATCTCTAGCTTGATACTTGTCAAGCTTCTCTTGAATTTAAAGTATAAGGCGGTGGCATAGATGGCGAAGATGTAGTTTTAAATGCATAGTTATCTCGTCCTTTCCTTTTTTCCATCTAGGTGGAAGTGTACAATCTCCTAAACTGATTTACTCAAAGATTAAGAACAAGAAGACAGGTTGCACAAACAGAGATGCAAGGCAGAGCGGTGTGGAGTGGAATTGTCTTGCTAATTCCAAATAGCCTTAACTCATTGAAGGATGATGATGATAATGTTGAAAAGCATCAAGCAACTTGCATCGAAAATCACTGCTTTGCATTCGAACACCTCACACGCAACACCGAGTGTAAAAAGTGTGAAACCTCTCTGTAACTCTGAGTACAAAGCATCAAGAGGTGTTACTACACCGAGTGTAAAAAGTGT
>JANTCA010003942.1:0-10486 GCA_024741275.1 Chironex yamaguchii | reverse complement strand
ATAATTATAATAATAATAATGACAATAATAACAATAATAATAATAACAATAATAACAAAAATAATGATAACAATAATAATAAAAATAATAATTATAATACTTTAATTCTAACATATTTGTAATCCCTCATCTTTACTGGGAACCAGCCAGAGATGAATGATTCTTCGTAATGTAACAGGAGTCCTTGTAGGCTGTAACCCAAGAATTATGGCTAATCAACTGTCAGATGTTTAACCAACGACGATATGTATAATGTATTACTCAACTTTTATTTGCATTGGTGCACATTTTGATTGCTATAGATTAAAAAGGTCATATTAAATTTAGCAATTAACCAACAAAAGGAACCATGCGAGTTTTCTATTCCTTTGGTCAAAGGAAAATAGATTAACTATCAAACTTCAAGTTTTTAAAACGACGAGCTGATTGCACAGTAGTGTAAGACACACCTCAATTTTTCCCTCAAAAGCACACTTATTATTTTTTATTGGGTTTGCAATGAAAATACGTACGTGATGTTTCATAACGATCGCAACTTCAGTTTATTTATTACCATTTACGAATAATTATGGACTCTAAAAACAAAATCAAGAGACGTTTATTGCTTTATCAAACTACTTCGTAAATTCGCTGCTCAAACAAAGTCTAAAATGTGAAACACAATTTGAATGTAATTTGGTATCACAAACATTTGGAATTTGTAACAAATTCTCGGCTTGTGTTGCTGTCGGAACGAAGACATTCTATACATACGATGTTACAACAGCAAGGGAGCTTGAGCAGATGCAAAACTGGTTATTATGGAAGGGAGTATGTGACGTGTAAAACGAACAACTCAGTTGCTATGTTAATATTCCTATTATCTCCTCCTTTTTGTTAGTCGTTGAGCACTATTCATTAAATTGAGGAGCAGAAATGAAATAAACAAACGATATCAAAAAGCTTCTAGAAGAGCGATGGAATGGTACACTAGAGCCAACAAAGCGAGAAAATCAATCCAGGAAATTTGACCTATAACTCTATTATCCACATGTCAACTTATTTAACCTTTAGTCAGCAGGCTTTTTCAGTAATTCAGTAGCCTACATTTGAATATAAAAAGGTTTAGAATAATCCCTCTTCGGTCAAGACAATAAACGTTACAGGAAACATTAAACCTCCCTTAATCATCGTTGAAACTACGTCTTGTTATTGCACAAGTAATTGTAAATGCTGGAAGGACTTTTTGTCCAGTAAAGAGTCAAGTTTCAACTGTCCGCAAAATTTCAAAATCCTATATTAACACGAACTTTTGAACTTTTCAGTTCTATCAAAAATGTTGTGCTTTGAAAAGTAAACGTGACCTTGATTAACTGGAAGTTAAATATGCTCTTTTTGTATGGGCTTTCGAAGGGTTCATAGTCCAAGATATATTAAGCATGATATGACTCGAGAAAAGTACCAGTGATAAAGTCTACTGTTCTGTCACGAAAGTGTTCAAAAGTAAACAAGAATTATCTATTCCAATTACTTCGTCCTTAGAAATGAAGAATTTATTAGACATAACGGGAGATGGCAGATAACATGCCCCTATTTCAGCCACAAAGTTTTGAGAAATATGAATTTATTGGATATGGCTGAAGATGGCATCGAGGATGCCCTACAACATTCAGGGTGTCTACAAAGTGTCACAATATATCCCTTTTTAAGAACTGAGCTTGTTAAAGAAATTGTTTCATCACTCGTTATTCTGATTTGCAGCCAGTTTCCATGTAATACCCAGGTCAAGAAAATGTGTAATTCAATGCATGCTTAATCAGGAGATGGCATTTTCACTGCAGCCAAAAGCTTTATTATTCACTCTTCCATTTAAGAGGGATGTCTGTACGAGAAGGCGAGTTTAATGAACAGAAACAAGCATGATGAGAAACTTGTTCATAATTCCTGACACTTCCGTTTTGCTTGCTATATCACTCGGGTAATGTTACGTTTAAACATTACGCAGTGTTTGACTTTAAGTATTTTACTTCAAGTCATCTTCTTTTCGATTGGTCATTGCCAGGCAAGTTTGGATACTCTTCATAGTTTCATGCTATACATATTCTTACCCAGAGAGATGTTTTATTTCATTTATCAACTTAAATCCTGTTAAACAACATTATTTTACTGTGAGCTTTATGCTGCCTGGAACATTTTCTAATGGGCGATGTCCACTGGTATCTTTTGGAACTATGTTCCTTTTAATGCCTTAAACAACCTTAGAGTGTCCTTGATATACTATTTACAATGATTGTTTTAGAAATGAACATGGGATGAAATAAAGGTCTTAAACAACCGAAGCGTGTTCCTTGATATACTATTTACAATGATTGTTTTAGAAATGGACATGGGATAAAATATAGGCTTGGGAGGACTGAATGTCTGGCGCCAGCCCGACTCTATAGAATTCAATTCTTTATTTATTTCCTGTCTTTCAAATAAAGGCAAAAGCATCCTTTTAAACTTGTTTTCAACATGGTATCGTCGACAATTTTCTGTGACGCCCTTTGCGTTCCCTTCCACAAGACATTAATTTCGGTACTCTCAATCATGAGACACTGTCTCCATTATTTCCTACCATGTACATGTGTCCTGCTACATTGAGCTTACTATAACGTCTCTGTTCTCTGTAACGTACGAATGTTTCTAGTGCTCACTAGAACTCGCAGTGCTCCTGTCGTGTCTAAATCTTGATGATGTCTATGCTTCCTACAATATAAGAACTATTTCTCTGCTCTCTACAATTTAATATGTTTTTACGGCTCTTGCAATGCAACAATACTACCACTGCTCTCTAGAACTGTCAATGCTTCTTGTACTTTCTAGAACTGTTAATGCTGTCTTTGCTCTCTAGAACGTAAGAATGAATTATGCTTCTGTTCTCTACAGCTGATAATGAATTTTAGGCTACGTGCAATATAGGAGTGTTTTCCGTGTTCCGTAGATATCCTGATGTTTTCTTTGCTTTCTAGAACTGATAAGCCTTTCTGTGCTCTCTGGAAGTTGCAATGTGTTCTGTCCTCTCTAGAACCGACAAACGCTTTACTGTGATGTGTTCTCTATAGTTGACCAGCATCAGTTATGCTTCTACTTGACTTGATTATTAGTTTAATCTACCAACGCCGTAAATGCTTCTTATCCATAGCATGACAAAAATTAAATAGTGATTATGTTCACGCTGTATAGCGAGTGTGAATAATATGAACAGTAACATGATCGTTTGAATGATGAATGTTTTACTCTAAAGATTTGCAGCCTTGTGTGTTCGTTGAAAAGACGTCATATGAAGAGTAAATCTGAGGCAGGCCAGGACAGGTCGGCGAACATTCAGAAGAAGTAATAAATATTGGATTCGCAAATTAAAACCTAATGACATTCGAGAACTTGAAGTTTTGCCAAGAGATTTGTCCTTTGTACTTTAACAATTATTTAGGAACAATTTTGCATTGTACCCCTATCAAACATTATTCCGAATGTTCACTGCCAATACGGGTCATCTTACCAATTAGCACAGGCTTTTGCTTTGATTGACTATGAAGGACCTAATAAAAAAGGATCATTCTCTGGTAACCATAAAATAGGAACATAGGATGATAACCCAAAATAGACCAGTTAATGACAAATTTACAACAAGGAATGGACTTCAAGCTCCTTAACACAGACTACCGATAGATTTTCAAATCAGATAGGAGGCGTTGCATCACAATAGACTGGCGCTGTACCTTTCTTGTGATATAAATAAAATGCAGTTAACTTCTCGTCATTGTATAAATTACTACGCATGATATTTCAGCACAATGTCTGAGATATTTTGATCAAGCGTCATTGCTATTTAACTTTATCTGTATCAGACTTGCTACGGCAGGAGGGGATTAAGACTGCCAGGAGCCTCTGGCTGTAATTCAGCCAGAGGGCCCTGAAATCAAAATGATTGCTACTGCAAGTAAATAAACAAATCGTTTGCGTGAACTGCAATTATAATCGATTTTATTCACATTATCGTTGAGATATACGCTATTTGATGCCCACGATATCAGTCAAATTTATTGCGCTGGCAATTTCGTTCTTAATACTCATAAGAGCAATGGTGGATTGAGGGTGGAAACTGAGAGAAGTTGCCTTTTTCTCCGAGTTTAAACAGATCTGGCGTCCACTTTTATGGAAATTTTACACCCTTTTATATAGTGACTTGTAGATATGGACAGACTGACTGTAAGATTGTTTTGCAATTCTTCTTGGACCTGAAATCTTCTGTCACTTGTTCGGGTCGGAAATCATTGCATACAGCGTAAAGTCCCTCGTCACCAATATCTAAAGATCTATCAGCGCCCCAAAAATCACTGCCCCCCATTAGATTTGCTCTGGATCTGCCCTTGCATGAGAGAGAATAAGCAGATTTAAGTTTGTGTTATCCCACGCAAATTTAACTTTTTTTTTATTCACTTTAACCTCGAAGTAATCACTCTCCGCTGCAGTTTGATGTCATCAAGGATAGATAGATATACAGAATAATGTTTGGAGAGTGTGTTCACGCATTAACTGATTTAGAATCAAGCCATATTTAATTTTATGCTTTTGCTTTGAGATGAACATTGTGCTCCATTCTGTTTGTGTCCTCTAACAGTTTTAACATGTTCTGGATTAATTAAGAAGGATGCAAGTCTTTAAAGTCATAAAGGTCTTCAAAATTTAAGATCTTCTGTTAATTCTGTAGCTGCTCTTTGGATGCAATGATGTCTGTGATAGGTTAAGTTGGAAAGAAAACCAAACTTGTCCTGAGTGTCCTTTTATAGGGCCTACTTTTATATGAAGTCGGGGAATGGATGATATTTTTCATTTGACTACTAGAAATACCTCGACTTTGACACATTCTCCAGACGAAAGTACTGTTTTAGTTGATGAACGTTCTTGGTCAAAATGACGGGTACCAAACATCTTTCAAGTGACCGCCTGTGGTCGCTTGAAAACTGTTTCTAAGCCTTTGACTGAAATTTTCAGCACTCCTCTTTTTCATTTAAGGCAAATTGAAACTGCTGGCTTTTGAGAAATCGAATAAGAGATTTTTAAAATGGACTGCCGAATTAAAAGGCAATCTACTCTCTTATACGGAAAACTCTTTGTTGGAAGTATTTTTGAAATTTTGATCCACAGTCTAACTAAAATAGCTGGTAAGTAGAATGTCTAATTATCCCACATACATTGCACTGCAGACAGTCACTTTCAGTCACTTCTCAGTTCCTTTCCGGATTCCGTAGTCCCATTTGGACTGTCTACGAATAGAACTTTTGAGTACAAACATCCTTTCATGCAAACTTTTTGGGGCTCTTTAATATCAGGGACCCCTAGCTTCAGCAAGGCCAACCCTCCTTAATCCGCCACTGTGCTATGGTTCATTAAATATAGCAAAGATAGGAGCTGAGCCGAAAATATGACAACAAGCAAACAAGGGACAGATTACATTGCAGTTTTTGTTGCTCGGGGGATATAAGTCCCCGTTCCCTTGCGTCGTCTAAGTGTACTATGATAGCTAATATTGCTCTAACAGTTGTCGCCTAAAATAAACTAAAGGTTCCAACCTCCGTAATAATATTGTAGATGACAAAATTTCTCTCAAATTACCTGCTATCTACGTTTACTAAATCAAACCATTTACAGGTAGTCACTGAAAAGGGGATTATAGTACCGTTATTAGCATGCCTGGAATAGCTTCGGTGGTTCTGAATCAGCCTGCCACACTCAACAAGCATATGCTCCACTGTTCTTTGTCGTCCAATTACCCTCTATACGATAGTATTCAAGTATACAGAATATAAAGTATACAGCAGCCAAGGTGATCTGAAAGAAGATGGTAAAGAAGTAGATTTTAGTAAATGAACCTTTCAGTACGTGGCACGGAATGGTTAGATTTTTGTTATCAAGTCGCCTACATTTGTTAGTATGATCTGTTAATAGTTGAATTAAGAATTCTTCAAAAGGAAGACTATGTGACGTAGAAGAGACAATATCTTTACAGATATGAGGTCTGTCTATCAATCATCTGAGTAATAGGATATCTTCACAAATGTTTTGTTGCATGAATAAAATATAATAAAAAGGAGTTTTAAGCTCGGTAAGTTGTTTTCCGTTTTGCAATTGTAATCTGAGAAACATTGGTCATACTACCTTGAGGACAAACCGAACAGCCAAGATTTAATCCTTAAATGATAGAGGAGAAATTTAGTGAGATAATGTATAAACACTTTATTAACTGACATAACAAGGTAACCAGCAACGGTTTGCAGGTATACACGTGCTTTCATTGAGGCATGCAGTTACAATGCTTTAAGGACATATTTATACGTTACATTTAGAAGCGGTTATGCTCTTTGTTAAGACGGATTTACCTTGCAGTGACGCAATCGTGAAACCATGACATCCTATATTCCCCTTTGAGGCACAACGTCTTGGTTGCTCGGTACAGAAGATTCTGCCCAGATAGCAGAGGGCTTTGGTTTGGTTTCCACCTAAGGCAGATGGTCTGTTTCTCAGATTTAATTTTAAAATTCAGTTCAATTCATACTGATACGGAATCAACACCCCGATGTTAAGTACACCACCCTGAGTTAAATCTGGCTAGTAATAAACGAAACAGTCACGGGACTGGTGTACTTAAAAGTAAAACTCAAGAGAATTCCAAATAATGCAAATCACGTTTAATAAAGTTTATATACATTAATATTAAAAAATTTGTCATACGGAACTTCGCCGGCTTTAAAAAGAATTAATTTTATTACCGTCAGTCATGAACACCAAACGTAGATTTACTTGAGGCGGCCGGTGACTTTTGACGTTTGCCGGCACGAAGCTCATAATTGAGAGGCAGAAATTGGAGTAGAAGATTGGTTTTCGTACTTGCAAACGTCTTTCCAATTTCCTTCTCTTGGTGGCATTTTCCTCTTATTTATAAAGCTTTATGTCATACTCATACTCGTACCGACGTGTTATAAATAGATGAATACCGTCACATAACTGGACTTGGATCAGGCGCTGAAGGATGTCATTAAAGACGAAATCTTGTTCCTATATGTATTAGTATATTTTATTCCTAGGTCAAAATTTCAGCATTTAATTTTGCCGTCACGTAGATGATTATATCATCATTTTACAATTAAATATGCAAAATTGTAATTGATGCGTAAAACTGGATATGTATGATAATACACTTACCAAAAGCTCAAATTTTGGGTCTGAAAACCCAATATCTCATTTGGTACTTTTCTTACTTCATAATGGTTAGGAGCTTTGCAGTTTATTAATCCTTGACATTGCTTGTACTTTTACGTCTATTATTCGATTTCATTTTTGGAGTTAAAATTCGATTAGTCCTTTGTCTTGTTTCTTTATTTTATCGATTATCTTTGGACTTTCAATATGATTCTCTTTGGAAGTATTGTCTCTATTATAAGTTACTATTTAGATTTAAAGTTTCATATGAACACTGGATGTTAGTGTACTCAGTACGATACACGAGTACAGGTTACACATTTTACTAGAAAAGTATGGTTACTTTGTTCTATTACCTACAGTGACTTTATTGGATTTTTTTTGGTGTTCTTCCTTCTAATTCACGTCTTACATACAGATTATTGCCTGTGTAAGACAGAGGTACTCTTTTTTTAAAGAACTGATTTTACTAAATAGAGCTTTGCAACAACTAATAATGGTAACTGGTTGCATCACTTATACTACACTTGATATAAGAGTACAAGGCCGCCATCTTTGTTTTTGCAACGCACAACAAAAGATAGTGCTATATTGCGAGACAGCGCCCTTTTAAATTGAAATTTTGGTTACAAAATTAACTATAACAGAAAAATCAACTAACATAAGCATCTCAAGGTATCATGGTCCATAAGTACTTAATTGTCAACTACCTTGTTCATAGTAATTACATAAATATATGCTAGTTGTGAAGTCAGGGGTGAAAATCTCAGTGGACTTTAATACAGGATACTTGGTCGTGCTCCTTTTCACCAACAAGACGGACTGATCAGGAAGCACAGTTGTTTGCGAAATCTACATTAATCCAAGCTGACAGAATAGATACACTTGATCTCGGAAGTTGATCTTTTAATCTAATGTGTTGTTTCTGTAAATGTGATAACCCCTAAAATAACATCCCCTCTTGACTGTCAAAAGTTTACAATCTTGTAGGCCTTTATGTAATCGGTACTGTTCACCCGTTGAGATCATCACCTCTTTTATGATGACTCACTCTATTTGTCTGGCCAATGCCTCCACATGCCGCAAACTAATCACTCCATCAAAAAGTTTATTTTTCCCAAACTTGTCTGACAGCTCTTTACAACACGTGAGTAAACTGTTGATCTAGATAGGTAATAACCTTTATCAAACGCAGATCAATTAAATGCATATCTCATGCCAGCATCAGCGGTAGTGAATTGATTCAGTATAAAGCTGGCATTATGTGGAAGATTTTAGTATAATTAAGAGACCAGAATGCAATCCACGAGACACGGAAATGTTTCTTTCGCATAAATATGTCGAAATTCATGGATAGATTATTCTTTTCTATCTAAACAGCGCATGCAGAGTAGAGGTTAAGTTGCAACTGATGTATGTTAAAATCAAATGATCCTTTATCACGTTTCCTAGTTGATGTTAACACACCATTACAATCTGAACACGACATGGTGTATGAATGTTTCTTACACTTCATTTCATGAAACCGTTCATGGAGATATTTGGAAAAAGGTGTTACGAAATTTCATAGCAAGTTAGAGCACGGTCCAACTGTTACCATTGGTAATTGGCTTTCTTTTTGCATTTCCACGTGTTCGACGTCTCAGTTGGTATGACGTCTTCTTTTAGGACATCTTGATCTCAGCTAATTCGGAAGTTCAAATGTGAGGACAGAAATAGTGAGATTGGGTTATTTCAAGTAGCACAACTGTGATACAAGGCGACGTAATGGAACTCAGGCTAGACAAGCTTTGAATTCATGACATAATAAACCTCTAAATCCACGAGTCTTTTTACTTGTTAAAAATCACCATTAAAATTCCTTACTCATCATTGCAAGGCCTTTGCTCATTTAGACGTAACCTGGAGTACGTAAATGGGATGGGGCGGGGGGGGGGGAGCTTGGGGATTTACGAGCCTACTTAATGATAATAGTAAAGCTGCAACCAAGGCACTGTTTATAGTTGTAGGTGAAATAGATTGCTAAATTGTCCGAGATTGTTTGATGCAGAATCTTTTTTATTACCCTTTCCATTAGATACCTAACAAAAAAGAGTTTGCTGGTGAAGTCATCAAGTCCAGAGACACATATTAGTTCTCTTTGTCTAACTAGATAATTCATGCGGTTGCTAAGGCTCTAGTTATTCCTATACAAGCATTAATGTTGGCATGTCATTGTAAATTGTTCAGTGGTTTTGGCAATTACGTTGCTGAAATGTGGAAATACAGGAAACTGATTTTACAATTAAACCTGCCTGTCAGTCACGAGTAACCTTTTTCCACAACAGAAATGCGAATCTGGTAAAGATTTGAAACAGATATTGTACATCGTTAATTTAATTTTTCTGTGTGTACGAACAGTTGACGGCGTTGTTGCAATTATTAACTTAGGTTAATTGCCCAGTTTTTGCAATTTTCAGACAGGTTTCTGAAATGCTGACCCTTTTTATCTATAGTTATGACCACTCTAGTTTGCAATGTAGTAAATTATTCCTTGGAGTCAGGCTTCTAGACTCTCAAGTTTCTTGACTACACATTTCTGAGTTTGCAACAACAAAAATGTAAATTTTAGACCGAGAAACAAATTTAGTCAAAGGAAATTTTTTTCCTTGCATTTTTGTACGAAATTGCCTTGTTATAGATTGTGAATGAAATTGATATATGGTGCTGTGTTTTAAATAAGTGAAAGACACTAGTAAATCGATGATAGTAAAGATCAGGCCGAGGATAAAAATGAGACAAACGAATCAAGAGTCATTGGCAATTCTTTCAAGTAAAGAGAAGAACTGTCCTTTGACCTTCAAACATGAAATAACTCGTTTTTGCACTCTTCATGAACACGAAAAAAGAATTGGTTATCCAAGAACGCCTGCCTTTTTCTAATATAAACTTCACGAATCACTTTTTTCATTTCTTTAAAGAGGTTAGTTACGTAAGTTAGTTTATTTTAACGATCTGTTTGTGGTACAAAACTTGCAAATTGCCTTAAAAGCAGAAAGAGTTCGTTTCTTCACTTGGACTCTCCCACTAAGGCTTTGTTTCTTCATTTTCTCTTTGTTTTTTTCCTTTCTTATTGCCTAGTTTCAATACATGTTTCTTATAAAAATGATTCCATATATTCATGCTTATACTCTGAAGAGTGTCAGGCGAAAAAAGTATGTTTTTAGCACAATATTGCAAATTTTGAAGGCCATTAGCTTATTTTGTTAAATATGCTAAGGCTAAA